>VZTM01002617.1:0-21249 GCA_013400555.1 Jacana jacana | reverse complement strand
CATCCAATGATAGGACAAGGGGTAATGGATGCAAGCTGGAACATAGGAGATTCCAGTTAAATATGAGGAGAAATTTCTTCACAGTGAGAGTGACTGAACACTGGAAGGGGCTGCCCAGGGAGGTTGTGGAGTCTCCTTCTCTGGAGACATTCAAAACTCGCCTGGACATGTTCCTGAGTGACCTGATCTAGGTGTTCCTGCTCCGGCAGGGGGATTGGACTAGATGATCTTTCAAGGTCCCTTCCAATCCCTGATATTCTGTGATTCTGTAAAAAATAAAAATAAAAATAAAAAAAGGGGGGGGGGGAATATCAAAAAGGCAGCAGCTTGGGAATCATTGGTTTTCTGACCAAAAATAAAGTTTATAGAGTTTATACACACAGGTGTGTATATATGGAGATAGACAACTAGACATACAAACACACATACATATAGGGGAGTCTTTCCATTCAGGTCAACTTTGGAAAATTCCTGTCTGTGTAGCAGCATTGTTTAGAGATACACTTTTTGGCAATATTCCTACATTGTCAACAGCTCTTGTTTAGATGCAGTTACAGCAATCTAACTGAGCTCTTGATGACATAACTGCTTCTGTTTAGCAATCCAATGTAAATGACTTTAATAGTAGTGGTTTTGGCAGGTATAAACTGCTTTTGCTAGACAGTGCTGACACTACATCTAAAATGGCAAGTATTTTAACCTTAGCACATAAAAGACAGTACCAAAAAAGGAAGATGAAAAACTATGTATCACAGTAGGGGAAGCTAATCTGGACTCCTCCATGGGGCTATTTCCTTCTATTTTTCCTTAGTGACTTACATTTGATGATAATGTTTCTAAGGAGTGTCTCCTTTCTTTTCTTCCATTCTGGAAGAAAATCACAACCACATGTCTCTTGCATGAAACTTAGAGAGAGCATTTAAAAGTTACTCAGAAAAAATGGCTCAATCAGCCAGCCTGACAGCTGTAGTTACCAAAGATCCTTTCTTACCTTTGAACAGACACAGCATCAGCAACTCAAGTTCATTAGCACTAGTTTACAAATGCACAGACATTGAAGGTCTAATTGGAGCAGTGGAAGCTACCACCTGCCTGTTCTTCTACAGGTGTAATGGCTGGAGCAAAACCAGCAAAATAAGGCCAGGGGACACCCACACACACCACTTTACATGCCAGCACATGCACTATTTGACCACAAGATCCTTTTCCTGGAGGAAAGAAGGAGTTGTCCTGTTCTGGGGTGTCTTAATAGCAACAAACTGTGCCCATTTCATGGGGTTCCTATTCACAAGGAACTGAACTGAACCAAAGCTTAGGTCACAGGACCAACATATTTATTTTCTAAATTACTTCCTCAGCTTCATCTCTAAAAGCACTCTCCAGAGCACACCTGGCAAAGGACTTCTTAATAATGTACACATTAAATAAGAGTATAATTGTCTGTTTTCACCAATAAAAGTGGTCCAGCTTGCTTCAAGTGCAAGAAGCACATGTCCGCAAGAGTGAACACACACATGTCCCCAAGCAGAGCAATAAACTTCTAGGACTTGGTTTTGTCCATTTTCCTCTCACTCTAGATGAAAGCTAAAGAGCAACATTCAGCCATGCACACCTCCATACTAAAGCCCACCTCTCCCTTCAAAGAACTTATAAATTCAATTGACCTCTGACAGTGCAACAAAATCTTATATATGCTGCTTTCCTGTAGGTTTGCACCAACAAACTTGAGAAACAAACAAGCTAGACATCTGCTAAAAGAGCAACAACGAAGAGCCTATCAGATATTAAAGATACAAGTAATCTAGCCTCTCTCTCAAGTGAGCCTTGCAAGGTAGAGAGAACAAATACACTGCTAAAATAAGTTCTTTATTCAACATATGTTTTTAAAATCACAAACTGAGTGGTGATTATATGTACTGTTTTTTACAAAAAGATTTTTTTTTCCCCTCCTTCTGTTTCTTCTTTATCAAGTGGGTACAAAAAGCCCAGCTCCATCCACTCTTTAATGTGAAACATCAGTGTACTTGCAGAAAGCTGAAAACACTTGTTGAAAAGCCACACAAAGAGAAGAAACATAGAGCAAACAAACCCAAGCTGAAACCCCATAACAGTTCAGAATTCAGTTTTGATTTATTTTTTTCTAATTGCTCAGACAGAGGCTTTAGCACAGAGACAGATTTCTGGTGGAAACTTTTTTGCTATTTGACAAATGTTTCTAAATATTATATCAGGATTTTTATAAAAGTACCACCTGCTGAAGTAACAGTAGAGAATATTTTAGTAGTCTCTCTATTTACAGCCAGAAAAAAAGCAAAAACTGAGTCCTGACATCTTCACTCGCACTTCTCTCACACTAACTATTCTCACATCCTACTTCAGAGTTGACATGCCTCCTTTCTTTTGTGCACCTAATCTGCAAATTATTTCTGGTTTGATGAACAAGCATGGTCATCAGGGTATCTTTTCATTTTCAACAGAGACCTTGAGGACCTGATAGAGAGAAAAACATTAATTACTGTCAATAGGGCTTGTATTTTCCTATATTCCTGGATGTGACCCTCAGCTGTAACTTTTTCGTATACCATGAAGAGCTTGTGAAATCCTCTACAGAAAGAATACAAAATGCATTAATAAGTGCCCTCCTTTGGCTCTTCTCAATCATTGTTTCCTTCCAATCTGCCACTGTTGTAAATGTCTGTCTATTAGATAATTAAATAGATATTTTATTATAGATAATAGATATAATAGATAATTAATAGATAATTAAATTAGATAAAGTAGCAATTGCTTCACAAAGTTGGGGTTTTGTTTTTAAATTGTTTTTAAATGTAGACCTCTTCCTTCTGTGACATGCCACACTTTCCAGAAAGGTGTGGCCATGCACAGGACCTCAGCTATTCCTTTTGGACTTGCTGTTCACAGGAGAGGTGGGTGCACCTGATTTGAAACGCATCACACTGTGTGCCTTTTTCTCAGCACATAAATCAGGAGCCTATAATCAAATTCAACAGATTTAGGGTTAAAAAAAAATAGTGCTTCCTCTTGCAAGCAAGAGGCAATGTGTAATTCCACTCGTGGGCTACACTGTAGCATCACTAAAGTGCACATCAAACACAACAGTTTCTGGCAGGATGGATTTGTAAGCTCCAGCGGAGCAAAGCTCCTGCCATGCTTGACCAGACAAGTTATGTGTAATGGGGGCAGTCATACAGCTGTTCCTTTCTGTCCCCTTTGCCATCTTAGCTGCTGACAATTATTTACAGATTAGTTACAGATTTGCCAGCTGGCTGCGGGAAAAGAAACCTGGATAATTCTAGGTGAAGAGAAGATGCCGATCAAAACCAAAATAATTTTGGGCAGCATACTTGTCTTTATCAAGGTATGAATATAATCTTTACGCCTCTAAAAAGAAGCATTTGTGCTTCTGTAATGAGTCACAAAATAAAACTTTAAAAGTAGCATATTAATATGACTGGAAAAGAGTAGGAATTGAGATGAAAGATGTTGCTATTTTTTTCCCTCTCTCTTAGACATCTTCAAAGGAAAAACCCTGAAACTAGGAAGAGAAAGGTATTCTAGGTCTCTAGTAACACAAATACTTTCAACTCTTTTAGTATGCCAGTATTTCAAGTGTCACACAATATTTCCTCACAGATGTTTTTTTATTAGACTCTTTTCCAAAGGTAAAACAAATTGTAGTTCTTAATCTCACACCAGAATAGCCAGCTTGAATATTAAAGCATTTGCTCTACTGTCATAAAGACACCCTTGGCCCCCTTTTGTTCATCCACTATTTTTTCCACTAATTTTGTTCCATTGCACATAATGGAATTAATTAATTCCTCTGCAAATAATGGAGTTATTTTGCATTAAGTGGGAACTGAACAACAGAAACATATTCAGAAAGAAACTGCAGTTTGGGTCTGACCCTGAGTATCTGAGTTTTTTGCAAACAAGGGAGATGGAAATTCAAGGAAAGACCATTTTGGATCAAGAACTGTCTTTGACTGTCATCAAAACAAACTTAGAAACCGCACCTGTATTTCACCCTACTACCTAGACAGAGTGTTTGCTAATACCAGTGAACTTTTAAGCCAATCTAACACAGACAAAACTTTGTCTTTTTTACAAAAGGAAGCAGGGGAGAGGGGGAAAGGGAAGCCAATTTCAAGGTAAGGGATATCAACTGGTCAGGTCACAGTGAGGCTCAAAAGAAAATTTTTGACACACCATGCAGAAGCTTGCAATGAATAAAATAGGTTAAGCCACACTTCTCATACCTGTCTCCCTTCTGGTTCCAGAAGCACCTGTCTCCCTTCTGGTTCTGTCTCCAGCCCTTGAAGGCCCAAGGGTGGCTATCTTGCCAGGAAGGGATGGCAGGGATCAGAGTGCATGCAAGAGCTGCTACCTTTCACTGTATGTGTTTGGGGATTTTTTTGCAGTTTTGGTTCTTTTCTTTTCCTGGAACTGTCACTACAGAGGGAATATCCGATGGGGCCGGGGGAGGGGAATTTTTTTTTTCCCCAACGCCCACAGCTGCCAAGGAGAAACACAAAGGCAGGTCCCATCTGGCAGGTCCCTCATCAGTCTGCTTTTAAACCTGGTTTATAATTAGCCCTACACAGGTTTCACCAATTAGGCATAATTTTAACTCCTACAATGCTGAGAGCAGCAGACAGCCCCAGCAAGAAGCATGGGCACTAGCCAGACCAGCCGGTGCCTGCTAGGCCAGGGAGCCTACTCAGTCCTGGTCACCCTACCATGGTATGGTCACTGCCCCAAAAGCATTAGCCTCTGCCCACAGGGAAAGCAGGGCAGGTTTTGTCTCTCTGTGTGCAGGGATCCCCCAATATAAGTAATAATGTGAACTAAAGCATTAGGTGGACTTTATATTGGTGCATTGGTGGACACCAATGCTGATGAAATCCTTAGCTCCCACAGATCATCTAATACTCTTAGTCAGAGTATTCAGTACTACAGTATCCAGAAGCCACAGGTGCTGCAGAAGAATATACAAGGACTATCAAACTGAGCAGATAACAACTTGTAATAAATAAAGAAATGTTCCTTAATCTTAGTTCAAAACTAAGAACTCAAAAGAAAGGAAGAAAGGTATTTAGGGTTGAAGAGAAGGAGTATTGCTTCTTCACACATCTAATATTTCACTGAGGTTTTACTGAACAGTTTCTAAGAAGCTGTGCAGCCTGCCCCAAACGTATAAAATGCGTTTGAAAAATATTTCCAAAGTGCGGGCAACCAGTAAACAAGAAGCAAAGGTGAATGATTTTACAAAAGTCTTGATGCGTGTCATCAGAGGAGGGAAAAATAATGAGGAAAGGCTCTAGGGAAATCTATTGGTTTATATCACTGTTAAAACCAATCCTGCCCACAAAATGCAGACATCCTTGACGTAAAACACTGCAGGGAGCTGACAGCATACCACCACTATTTTTACAGAGGTGAAGCTTGAGGTATTCTGGATATAGCATGTTGCAGAGTCTGCAACATAAAACAGAAATGGAGTTCTCTCATGACAAAAAGCAGTTTTCTTCTGTACATCACACGCCTCAGATTTACATACTTTCATTTCACAAAGCCAAAAGACTCTCAAGAGACTGGCTGCACAGTATCACATGTAAAAGAGATTTAATCTGCAGATTTGTAGAAATTTAAATTTACAAACACTTTGTTAAGCATAGGTCTGCACACTATCTTTTATTTATATGCATATGCTTATAGCAGTCAAATTTCTAAAAAACTCTAAGTAGTTTAAAAGCATGGAAGAGGTGTTTGCCCGAGTTGCTCATACTCTATAATCTGTTTCAAAGCAAAACTGTATTGCTTTGATTTATCAAAACCAAAACCAGATTTATGTAATCCAATTTCTAGTTTCTTATTTTCTCACCATTCCTATGCCCAAAATTCCTGCATATGACTCTTATCCAGGCTTACACTGACGTTCACAGACATCTAAGTGTTCTAGAACATTTCAAGGTTGCATATTTACACACCTCAGTTTACATTAAAAATCAACATGTATCTATATGAATCAGAGCTATATACCCAAACACAAGCAAGAAATTATCTTGTCTTCTACTTAAGTTCTTTTTGTGCAGGTTTTTTTACATTTAAAGTAGTGTCAGCAGATGCATACTGTTGAATTTCGTAAATCAGATTATTTTTGTTGACACAACAGACATTGTAGAAGGTTGACAATGACAAAGCTAGAAATCACAGGCAAGAGAAATGCTCAAGGACTTTCCTACACACACAGGAGGCAAATTACCTATTTTTTTCCACTAATGCATTTTAGACTAGTTTAAAATCATACTAAGAAGAATCTAGTTATTACCTCCTTGTTTATGTAAGTGCCTACTTACTGTGAAAGTCAAGTGTAATGCAAAAACTTTTATTGCAGGAGAAAATATCTAAACATATAAATACATTCAAATCTCCAAGGGACCGATAATACTGCCCAAGGAATCAGTCTTACAGAACCTAGACTTCAAGCCAAAGCTATCTGACCAAATACTTCTCCAGAAATCTTATCTTTTAACAACATAAGTTTTCCAAACATCTTGTATATTTACTAATTGCAAGTAGTCACCAAAGCCTATGAAAGCAAGAACAAAACAGAGAGAAGCTGGGCAGCCAGCTAAGAGGGACTCAACTCCATTTGGGTAGAGTCATCCAAACAATAGCATATGAAAGAACAGTCTCACAGTTTAATTGCCTATCTAGTATCTAGGAATAGAGAGATGCGCTTGGTCCCTAGCTCATCTACAAAGCTACCTTCACATAATATTCCTACTAAAGTCAGCCATCTGGGAGTACAAGGAAAAAACAAACCCAAAAAACAACTTTCTTAAACACTGCATATGTACAAGATTATGACATCTACACCTATTTTGTATATATGGCACATGTTCTTCCATGAGGTTGTTCCCATTTCCTCTGACAGAAAAAGGGAAATTTCCTATTACCTCATCAAGCATCCTAATCACTGGTAAACAGAGTAAAAGAAAGAAATTCCTCCTCCTTTCTGGGGATAACTATTAATTTCCTTTTCTTTTCTTCAAAGTGCCCATAAAAGAATGTTTGCTTTTGTATCAAAGAATTGGGGAGTACAGATTAAAAAAAAAAAAAAAAGAGGAGTCAATCTGAAAAGGGGAGGGTTGGGTTTTTGCCTTTTTTTTGTTTGTTTTGTTTTGTTTTTTGTTTACATATTTGGTGTTGGTTTAGATTATCAGGTCAACTGTCTGACCTTGCAGGAACAAACCCACCAGAAAACAAAACACAAAATAACTAACACCATAGCTCATGTAATCAAATGTATATTATACCATCTTCCCATTATTTTTATAAATATTTTAGCAGGAAAATATGTAACAGGAACAAAGATAATTTTTTGGGACTAAGGCACATTGTAAAGGGAGAAACAGGAACATACAGAAAATGCATAAGGCTGAGTAACTGCAGAGAAAACATTTAACCTCTCCATTACCTAAATTTCCTCTAACAGAGACAGAATAATACGTCCTTACTATTCAAATTGTTCTCCTTGTTAAAATGAATACTTAACAGCAGAATGATTTGTGTACCAGTTCTGGCTACTTCCTGCTATACCATTTCATAAAGTTTTATCACTGACAGTTCTTTTGTTTTCCAACATGAAGTATAATCAGATATTTTTTCCACAAAAAAAAAACATGTTTTGGCCAGTGGTTTCTATGTGGGAATTCAAACTGTAGAACAACCCTCAGAAATCATGGAGCACCGCCATGTGCAATAGCCTCATGACATATAGCCGTTTAATCCAAGATGCAATACAAGTGAGGTGCTGCCAAAGTATAGGAAGTTGGTGGTGTTTTTTTTGTACGGCCATGTAATGCCTTGATCTCTACTCCAGCTGTCACACCACCATCTTGCCTTTCCTCCTCTGTTTCCAGGGTGTGGGCAGGTAGATGGGGAAGTTTGGAACAGGGTTTGGAAGAAAGTGAGGTCGAACAGAGCTGAAGATGCCAGCAGATCTTCATCAAGGGCCAAGCATTCTACCCCTTCTCTTTTAAGAGCTCAACAGCTATTTACAAAATGAACAGGTCAATTTTCCACTTACTTGATACAAAAATCATGCCAGTGTACATGTGTCAAGGTTGAGAATAAAAGTAAGTATCGCAAGAGACCCACCAGCATCACAAGGAGATGACCTAGTAGCTGCAGAAAACCCTGGTGCAACCTCAGAACACACTGACCTCTCCCAGTTGTGTTTGTCCACAAAGAGTGGATGTGCAGCTACCTTGGGTGCTCAGTCTGCCCCATAGGCATGGCTGCACTCCACTGCCCAGCCTTTGTCCCAGGCAGAGTGCTTGCCACATAGGAAATCAGAAATAAGACTTAGGGCACATCAGGCTAAGGGCCACCCCAAAACCTGCCCTCTGGGTTGAGTAAGGTGTCCAACATAGACCCACAGTAGAGAGCGTGCTTACCAAAACCTCAAGGGCGTCAACTCTCAGCCTTTCATTTTGGAGTATTATGAGGGGGAAAGAAAAGAAGAACCTAATGTAGTCTTTCAGCTGGTCTCAGATCATCAACCTCAAAAATCTTCCCACTCCCTCCATAGAAGGGGAGCCACAGCAGTCTCCTCCATCTCCACCCCTTTCAGAACAAAATAAAATATCAGTGTCTGATAAGTGCAGATCTTGAGGGAGGAGAAGAACAGAAAAGAGGAGCTTGTTCTGCCCCTTTAAAATCAATGTCAGCCCTGGGAACTGGCATCAATAAAAATCAGGATAAATGAGAAACGACAATGTCTGTTTCATTGCTTTGAGGAAAGGGAAATAAAATCTTAACACTGATCAGGAGAGGCTCATCACTTTCTACAGTAAGTAACCAAACTACACAGCAAATGCTGGATGGCTAAAATTCCTCCAGTCTGAATGGAGAAATTTGGAGGCAAAAGACCTCAGGCAAGATAAACGAATAGTTGCCTTCTGAGCGTTGTGGTAATAAAATTGTATCAACCCATCAGCCAATACCCAGGGACAATACAATATTCTTTCCAAGCCAAGCTAAAGAGAGGTCAATAAATTCAAACAATGTACCTGTAAGGTAACAAGGCTTCTCACATTTTTCTGTACAAAAAAGATGAATACACATTGAATACACATAGTAAAAGCACAATCAGGTCTTTTTATTTTTTCATGAGCCTAAACAGACATTGATTTATGAAATATTTGCCTGCACATATTACCACTGGGGGGGGAGGAAAGTGTGGGGAAGGAAAAATATTTTATTCTTCTAAAAAAGGAAAGAGCTTTTCTCTCAGCCACATCCCAACATGTTTTTCCATTATTTCCTCTTACTGCTTATGAGAATGTTAGTAAAGGTCTTTACTAAAAGATGAAATTGTATCATTTCCATTTCAGTGAATCCAAAGCTTTTATTTGTACAAAAACTCATGTTTTCCCATTAGACCCCTGTAAGGGAAAGCAAAAAAAAAAAAAAAAAAAAAAAAAAAAAGAGAGAGCTGTGATACCATGCATAGGTACGATATAATGTGCATGAGGAACATCTGAAAAAAATCAAAATCTCTGAGACAGATGTAATAAGAATTTTGTGGTAAAAGCTATCAACATTAACATACTAGTTCAAAATTACTCTACTTCATGCATTTAAATTTATTAACTTCAGGCCATATGTTGGCTACAGAGTTTGGCTCTGCATTCCTGAGTCAGTTGACAATGAACAGTTAAGTTCCAGTAAATTGGAAAGGTGAAGTAGGGTGAGCTTAACTAATGGAAGAAAATGATGCAAGTGCAAATCCAATACACCACAGTAGAGTAGCAACAGCAGCACAAAAATATTCTACCATATGTTTCAAGGGCTGGCTAAAGCTTCACACAGAAAGCTTTGATGTTGCCACTGTAATTGAGAATGTCAATACTTCCAGGGTAGAAAACTTGCTTCCATTGATCACATACTTGATTTCCAGCCACCACATCAGAAGAATGTCCGCTTCCTCAAAGTCACTCCACACTGGCTAAGGTTGTTTTTTTAGAACACGTAAAACAGAGGACATAGCACTGTTTTGTGGTTTTGGAACAGTGCAGCTTAGGCTGAAGGGCAAAGTGGATGTATTGCAATTTTCTAATTGAGAAGCCATCTGTGCTCTCTTTTCATCAGTGCAAGTGGAAGAGTTGCTTAAGAATCAGGAAGATCCCAAACATTTTGGCAAATAAACTGAAAAATGCACAATTATCCAAAATATATACAAAACAAGGTCTTTTCCATGCTGAAACAGCACCATACCACATAGCAAAAGCTGACTCGAGATCCACAGAAAAACAAGAGCAAGAGGCAGTCTAGAGAAACCACTGGAGAGGACTGGTTTATCTTCCCTCTTTGACTTCCCTCAGTTCAAAGCTGCCCACTCCCAGTTCTTGGGGGTAGCATACCCTTTTTTAGAGGAGCAGAATGGGAAGATAGACAAAATTTTAATACTACAAAATACACAGCTTTAATGTTCTCCCCTTGTATGGTATCTACCATTTGAAACCAAGCTGCCCAGAAGCTGGCCACGGTACCTCAGGCATCAGGAGCAGAAGTGAGGAAATAAGCACACCAGAAGGTCAAGACCAACGTTTATCAAACATAAAACAAGCCTGGATTGTTGTTACAATGAAAAGTAATGGAGTACAAAAATCCTTTGAAGAATCTAGACAATGAAAACAAGAGTAGCCTCATTTTCCAGAAGTTGCGAAGCATGTAGGTCCTCCTCAACGAAAGAGGGCCAAAAGTGGTTTTTTGGGAGTCCAAACACATGAATCCATCTGCAAAGCTTGTCATGTTTCCCCTGCAACATAAATAAGGCCTTAAAAAAAACCTTTTTCTGTCTGAGCACTGCAGGGCCTCGCCACTTGTCCCCACCCAGGACAGGTGAGCTCAGGGCACCAAGGCAGCCCCAGACATCTCCCTGGGGGTGAGAACAGGCCAGGCTGGGATGTGGGTTTAGCTCATCAGGACTCATGTCTGGGTAGAGCAGGAGGGAGCTGGGGACCAGCCCCAGTGAGGGGTTGCTGAAGCACAGGCTGATGGCCCCAGAAAGCTAACAGAGTCCTGGGACATGGAAGGCTCCACTGGGCCAAAACGGAGTCCTGGACAGAGACAGTCAAAACTGATGGTGTCTCCAGGGACAGATATTTCATACCTCATTATAATTTGGGTGCACCTAGTAAAGGTTTGAAGGTTTCTTCTGATTTTTCTTTTTTTTTTTCCTCTTTTTTTTTTTCTTCCCTTTCCAGAAGGGAGCATGCTTTCAAAGCAGGTCTGGTGTCTGCTTTGGTCTGCATCATTGGCTTACAGTGAGATCCCTTCCAAATGAAATTTAGGTTGGAGATGTACAGTAGCATCTCACCTAACACTCTGCATCTGCAAATAGCCATTCAGTTGCACAGAGGCAAACATCCCTGAAAATACGTACAGCCTGCATAACTTGTCCTCAGCATCATTTCAATCTATAGACCCTCTCCTGTTCGGTGACATTGCCACAAGCCACCTGCAGTAAAGCTCCATGCAGAACACAGCTCTTCTTTTCTGCTCTCCACTAAGCGATGGATGGGACATGTCCTAATTTTACAGCTCCTTGACAGATGGGAAAAGCCTGAATTAAAGTAAAGTCTATAAAGATCTGTAGCTAATGCTTATGATATTAAAGACAAAAAACCCACTCCCTGCATATGTTAACACAGTTCTACTTAGCATGGTTAAAAATAGAAGTTGGTCTGACTTTAGGGATCTGAACTTGGCCGTACCGTGCACACACTAATTTGTATTTTTTGTCAAATTAAAAATTGGTCTTATCTGTGCCACTGTATTTCTATCATAAAAGATCAAGGGATAGCTATACTGTGAGGATTAAAGATAAAACCATCTTGAGGCAGAAAGTCCATTACTGTTAGCAGAGAAAGCCCACCTTCAGTCAGAGGCCCCTGGGGCACTAGATATAATTATGAGAACACAAGGGTGAACTCCCTGAAGACATCATGATATAAACAGATGTGAAGGAAAAGGGTGAGAATTGATCCAGTAGAAGGAAGCACTGGTGGGGCCACACCTTGAGTATTATGTCCAGTTCTGGGCACCTCAACGCAAGAGAGATATCGAGGTGCTGGAGCAAGTGCAGAGGGTGGCAACGAAACTGGTGAGAGGCCTGGAAAATAAATCTTAAGAGGAACAATTGAGGGAACCAGGACTGTTTAGTTTGAGGAAGAGGAGGCTGAGGGGAGACCTCATCACTCTCTACAACTGCTTGAAAGGACATTGCAGGGAGGTTGGTGCTGGTCTCTTCTCACGGGCAATTAACAATAGAACAAGAGGGAATGGTTGCAAGCTGCAGCAGGGTAGGTTTAGGCTTGACATTAGGAAACAATTCTTCACAGAAAGAGTGGTCAGTCACTGGAATCAGCTGCCCAGGGAAGCGGTGGCATCACCATCCCTGACTGTGTTTAAGAGTCATTTAGATGTGGTGTTGAAGGATATGGTGTAGAGGAGAACTTGTAGAGTAGGGCAGATGGTTGGACTCGATGATCCCAAGGGTGTCTTCCAACCAAAATGATTCTATGAATACAAGTCTATGGAAAGAGACACAGTCGTAACCTCCTCCCCTCTCAGGAGGAAAGCCCAGAATACCTCAATGCTGTTGGTCAGAGTTGTAGTCAATATGCCTCATGCATGTAAATGCATATTTATATGCCCCTCATCTTCCATACCCAAACTTTCCCTCCTTTTCTTTCTCCTCCTTGCAATAAAAATTAAAGCACATGTAGGAGTATTGTAGGTTAACACAATAGTAACAAATGTTGCAACAAACAAAAGCAGCATCCTCCTGGTATAGTTGCAGCCCTATCCTCTCCTTTGCTTCACTTTGCAGAGCTTGGGACAAAGATATCTGCTCCACTTTAAAGGACCTGAGAGACTGCGCACCATTCATATGCGCTTTAGAAACACCAAAATGTAATGGACCTTTTCGGTTAGGCTACAGATCCATAGCATCCCCCCAGGATTAATTTTACACAAAACCAAACCAATATTTAAATAGATACCTCATTAGGTTTTGATTTTCTTATAACTACAAAAATGAATGTATTAGGAGAAAATGTTAATGACCAGGATAGTTGTGTTTGTTGCAAACAGTCTTCTGCAAGAATAGATTTGCAAGAAAAAACCCACATACCTCATTTCTCTGTCATGGCTTGCATTTTGGCAACAGAGAAAGATCTAGGTGGAAATCTAGCAAAATCTCTTACACATTAACAATTTAAGTGGTCCACACTGTATGACCCAATTCACCTACACAAGTACTTGCAAAATCTAGCTTCTATTGTTTTAAATAAATAAAGACTGCCATAATATATGCATAAATAGATTAAAAATCCCAAAGAATAAAGACAGAAAGAAATTCCCAATCATAATTTGCATATTTCCTCCACCCATTGAAAACTCTACTCTGTTAAGATATTACCACTTTGCTACCATTAATTAAACTTGTAATATTTGATGGGTTGCTTCTAAAGTCTCATGCTTTAAAGTGCTTTGTCACACTCTGGTTTCATTAAGATAAGACTATAATTCCAGATCTTATGGCCGCAAGTAAAAACAGGAAAACTCCATAAAAACATTAAAAGCAGAAAAATTAGTATTACCCATACTTTGATTTGTTTTCACTATTGCACATGATTTTTAGAGGCATAATATTGAATATTTGGCCAATAATCGTGTTCATGTATTAAAACACAATCTAGACAGAAAACTAGATATAGATTGTTAAAACAAGTAAGGATCTTTGGAATTTGTGTGTTTATACACACACATGTATACCCTGAGGTGAATTTCTGCACTGATTTTGACATTAAATGCATTCTTGCTAATTTTTGCAACAGACCACATCATGCTGACAATCTCAGAGGGTAATACATTTTAAGAACTGGAAAACAAAACAAAAAAAATAGCCTGCATATTATATACCAGCAAGGTATACCTAAATTTACATCATAAATTAACAGAAAATAAGAGACTGAAAGCCTCCTTACTTCCATGCTAGGTACAACAGCATTTCTTAGGAGTCAATTCTCAGAGAAACAATGGCCTTGTAGAACAGAGGTTTCCTTCAGCTCTGCATGGATTGGTGAGCATCCTAACAGACAAATCATAGGCTGCTTCTGATGAATTTTTTCCCCCATTAATGATGAATTTAAAAACATATCTAACCCAGCAATGCATTTCACATTCCGCAAAACAATATTGTGAAGAGAAGGACTTTAAGCTGCAAACTAATTAACAAACTAGACAGGAGAGTTGCTGGCTAGAGAGCCTGACTCTACCTTTCTATGCTTTAGCTCTGCAGAACTTAAGAGATTCGTGTAAGAGCAACAGATAAACTGTGTGCTTTGCTTTACGTGCAGGTGCCAGCCTTGATGACAGTAAGGATTCTTTCCAGTTTGAAATCTTTGGAACCAATAACAACAGAGGGAGACATAGCTTCACAGAGGATACTACTAAAACACCTATTATTTTTTTTTCCAGTGTTGTACCAATCGCCAAACAAAATTGGCTTAGCATAAAACTTGATTTGAACAGCTCTTTCAGCAATGTAATACATAATACCCAGAAGAATTTTCCTAAAAATGGCAGATTTTTATCAGCTAAGTTATAAACAAATTTGCTGAGAAGCAGCTGAGAAGCTGCCAGTTTGCTCAAAATGTGATTTTTACTTTATTCGTCCAATGTTCAAAAAAGTTTCAGTCGATATTTTTTCATTATTTCACACCTCTCAATACAATTAGGAAGGAAGACCAAGAACGGGAGAAGGGTGACTTGGGACTGAAGCCCAGAGAGTAACACACAGCCCTACTTACTTACCCACACCTACCACCACCAGTTCACCCTGCAAAGTAGTTTTATGACTGATAAGCTTGAAGAATGACTAGAAATGATGAGAGGTGTGACTATGAAGGGCAAATACTGGTAGATGTCAGATTAATCAGTCATCGCAACACCAGCACACATCTCTGTGCAGCTTCTCCAGACACCCATGTCACAGCATAAAGGACAGACAATAAATCCCAACGACCTACGTGGGAAACCCAGCAAGGAGAGACTTCCCGTCTCCTACAGGCTTGGCAACTACAAAATCCTAAACGATACAAAAAGGTGCACTCCACAAAATCCTGCACAGTCAACTGGGACACATGCATCTTGGAGTTAGACAGATGAACAGACAACTTGGTCTCAACCTCCTCTACATTCATACTTCCAAGCAGCTGGATGCAAAAGGACAAACAATTGAAATCGGTTTTGTTTTGAAATGAAATCATCTTCCCCTCCTATAAAGTCTCCAGGATTTGCTACACTGCTGACATAAGTGAAACATTTTCTTACAGTTTCAAGGTGCAAAATAGGCTCTGAAGACCCTGAATTTGGCTTGGAACTAGAGTCGTCAAAAAAGCCTCAGAAGTGATGCGAGAAACACTTTCCATAGCATATATCTGAACCTGAGAATATCACAGAATCATCATGGTTGGAAAGGACCTCTGAGATCACCGAGTCCAACCATACACACACAGAAAACCCCTACAATCTTGGCCACTAGAACATGCCCTGAAGTGCCGTATCTACACATTTATTAAATACCTCCAGATATGGTGACGCAACCACCTCCCTGGGCAGGTTGTTCCAGTGCCTGACCACTCTTTCAATAAAGTAATTCTGCCTAAACCTCTTCTGCCACAACTTCAGACAATTTCCTCTGGTCCTGCCATTATTCACTTGGGAGAAGAAGCCAACACCCACTTCTCTACAACCTCTTTTCAGGTAGTTGTAGAGGGAAATGAGGTCTCCCCTTGGCCTCCACTTCTCCAAACTAAATATGACCAGTTCCCTCAGCCTTTCTTCATACGACTTGTTCTCTAGACCGCTGTCCTGGGTTGGTAATTTTGGCTGAAACCACAACAACCCCTTACCAGTTTGGCAGCTCTCCTCTGGACATGCTCCAGCATTTCAATGTCCTCCTTTTAGTGAGGGGCCCAGAACAGGACACAGTACTTGAGGTGAAGCTTCACCGGTTCCAAGTACAGAGGCTCTTGTTGGCCACCCTATTCCTGACACAAGCCAGGATGTCGTTGGCTCTTTGGCCATCTGGGCACACTGCTGACTCATGTTAAACTAGCTGTGCACTAGCACCCCCAGTGTCTCTTCTGCTAGGCAGCTCTCCAGCCACTCTTCCCCAAGCCTGTAGCACTGCATAGAGTTGTTGTGACCAAAATACAGGACCTGGAACTTACCTTTATTGGACCTCATGTAGTTGGCCTTGGCCCATCAATCCAGCCTGTCCAGTTTCTGTTCCATGATCAGATCTGGCAAAAAAAACCCCAAACATCCCTTTTTGAAAACTAAAGCATTGAAAGAAACTAACAGACTTGTTAGGGACACTCTGTCCTGCCTAACTCTCTTCACAATTAGTTTTGTAAGTCAGAGCAGCGTGCAGCCTAGGAACTTCAGATAGCCTGGTTTATAAACTGTGCCACAAGATAAGATTTGCACATTCTTAATTAAAACAGAAGGGTATATTAAAAGAACAATAGTCAAATCTGGCTTTCAATGTGCTCTTCTACTGTTTGTGGCTATTTTTTTAATGTTCCCACTTCCCTTGTTTCTTAAAGTTAATGTTACACTTACTATCTCCTGTTTATTGCAATTTCCTTTTTTATTTTATGGACAGCTTGTTTTCAAACATTTATTAGCAGTGTTTTCTGTTTGTTAGGGGACAGAGAAGTGAAACTTTCTGTTCTGATTTGTTTCCCAAAATTATATGAACTACTGTTAAATCTGTTAAAAAGAAAAAAAATCGATTTTTTCCAGTTTTCAGAGCATCAAAAATGGAAAATTGATCAGAGCTAGATTTTGCATCATTTAACAAACTTTACAATGTCTGACGCTTTTCATTATAAAAGCTTAAATAAAATTTCAAAATTCTTTATGAAGTCAGATAAAAGGGGGAAAACCAAGTAAAAGAAAATATGTCTTGTTACACTAAAATATCTCATTTCAGTATGTTGGTTTGTATATATTTGATGTCCTTAATGTAAGCACCATAAATATCTTCATTGCATTTTCTTACACTTCCTCCAGAAAAAAAGGGAAATAAGGAAAGATATTAAAAAAAACAAAAAACAAACCATTACATTTTTAGAAACAAGAATTTCTCAAATTGGAACTGCTATAAGATTACAAGATGGCTGATTGTTAACACATAATAACTTCAGAAATATGAAACCAAGAACAGAGCTCATACACGCCTACTAGAAACTCACATGCACCTCCAACAGATTCTGAGGTTTAGCATTAAAATTAGCAAAACATCCCATTGCAAAAAGAAAAAAAAGATGTACAGAATTACTACTTGATAAAAGGAGATTTTAGCATAACCCTGATTACCAAGCATGAGACTATAAATTCTTCAGCTAACCATGCCCCAGGTGAAATACTTTTTTTAAATCTGTAACTAGCACATTTAGGATTAGACAACAGAAAAACAGATGCAAGTAGATGAGACCAAAAGAACTGAACTAGCTCACAGATGGATCAAGTCAGCCTCCAGCCAAGCATCTGGAAAGCATGGGCAGAAGTCTCTGCTCCCCTACAGACTTCGCATTTCCCTGGCCAGTTATTTCGCATGCAGTTTTGCAGTCTGTCTGAGACAATCTATCAGGGTAAAGGTTCGTGACACGGTCTCTGCTGAAACAGGGAACACTCTGCCCGTCTTCAGCAACAGCCAACTGTTGCATGCTTCTGTTTCCTTCCTTGTTACCGCGCCTGCTCCTCCTGACCACTGCAAGCTAGGAAGGAGAAATCCCTGCTGAAAACTACTCAATCCTTTGTTGCAGAATTCATTTTCTTCTAGTTTAGGGGCCTTAGGGAAGCATATGATGCCATGAGGCGGTGGTGACAAAAGGGAAACAGTGACAGCACACAGCTAGGGCACATGAACTGAACCCTCCTTTTCGCACACAGCCTATAACTGGTTTGGCCCAGTGGCACTACCACAGTATACTCTTCAGGGCTGGCATCCACTTCCTCCTCTGACTGGGGAGACTGTGATCTTCGTCCCACCCAAGCTCCTCATCTCTGGTCACTGTCACCACCTACCTTTCTTCTTGGTTGCTCACATGATGACTGTTGTCAGTCAAAGAGAGTCAGAAAAATTTAGTGTATTTAAATAGGGATTGTTTGCCTCCTCCATTCATTTTGCCCAAAATGTATTGGGGAAGTCCTCACACAGCCAGCCTGGCTGTTGGGTAGGAAATGTAACCTTTAATGGTGACTTGGTTGGGGAGATCGAGGCAGTGTATACCACAAGATATTACCTCCTTCAGTATTGAAGGCGCAGAACCATAAATAGGAAACCCATAAAAATAAGGTAATAACATCTCTCAAAGAAAGGGAGATACTATGAGGATAAATACATTAAGGATTATGAGATGTTCAGATACTATGGTAATAGGGGAGATAGAGGTAGCTAAGGTAGATAAACTGCTATAAAAAAAAAAATCCAGACTTTAAAAAGAAAACAACATACAGCAGAGAGCACAGTACTTTTGTAGTTACTATTTATGCGCCATCTGTGAGCAAGGAAGTACTTAAATCAGCTTTGTTCATGCTTGAGCTGGGCGAATAATGCAAAATAGCTACTTGTAAACCCTTGTCCAAATGTAAATTCTCCTTGATTGTCTTCCTATTCTGTTGACCCACTTTACACAAACACCATACTACAGGTACATTCTTCTTTGTCAGAACAGTCAAATGTATGGAGGGAACATGCATTTGCCAAGTATTTCATAGCTCCTCTGTGGCTTTGGGCACAGAGGGGAAAGAAGCAATACAACCTGAGACAGGCCATCAGTCACAAAGAGTAAATAGCAAGTTTGGTATAGAAAATAATAAAAGTAACAGTTATTACATTAGCCACGTGCATCTAAGCCAGACAGTCAGCCAAAATATGTTCTTTCTAAACTATTCTTGTGATAACGTTTTTTTTGCCACAAAGGGTTCTGTTCATGCAAGTTTCTACACAGATAATTCATTATCAGAATAAAAGGACTATATTCATTGAGCCCGCTTGCTTCAAATAGATTTTCTCCAGCTCCCATTCAGATACAATACTACCTACAATACAGAGAGACCATAAAGAGACAGTAAAATGCTATAAACCAAGCCTTGATTTGCTTGCATTGTTGCTGTGCTGTTCATACGGCTTAAGTAGCTCAATGGCAGGGTGTCTTGTGGGAAATAGGAAACAGTTAAGCTGAAGAGAGATACAAATCCTGTTTGTTTAAATGACTTGGATATTTTTACAGGGGATACTCAATCAGGAATCATCCCTGCTCCTTGGGAGAAAGTTCTCTATCAAGTAAAACAGAGCTGAAATGAAAAAAAGAGAGATTACGATCACTTAATAAGAAACAGTAAAAAACAATACAATTTCTTTTTCAATAATGAGCTAAGAACGTTTAGATTCCAGCAAGCTTTTCTTTCTGTTTGTCATTTCTGTCTTCTCAGATTAACACACAAGTGCAAAAGTCTGTGGAGCTCCATTTCTGCCCTCTGGATATCACATCCACCATTTTAGCAATTGAGAATATTATCAGAAAAATGTTTCTACAGAAATATAAAGGGTATTGGCCTGATGAAGATTCTTTTGGGATCCCCTACATCAAGTGCTATTTTCTTATTAAATGACCATTATCTCCCAAAACAATTGGGGGTTTTGTTTTTTATATATATTTTTTTTCAGAACTATGATCAAGGACATTCAATACAAACACTGATTGCTCAGGTGGATGAGTTAAACAGAAAGTGGTTTTAAACAGTAACATTTTCTCTCTTTCCCTCTCCCCCCACAGCTTCATTAGGTTGGTAAGTGCTTCTTTGTAATTCCCATTTTGTCAGCAGTACAATATCACTGCAGTATCTGCCGCACGGAGACAAAAAAATGAGTAGGAAGGAGCTGTCAAATAAAAAAGATCTTAAAGACTGTAAATCACCATAGTATGGAGTATATGGTGGCGGTAATCATTAAAAACATATCAATCAGTAGGAGCAGTTTCGTTAAGGAGAGAACCACCAAAAGAAAAAAAGATTAATGACATTGAAGATCTTGAGCACTATACAACCAAATTCCTCTGAAAACAGACCTGCAACAATGCGCAAGGTGGCCCAATGGCCCAGCCCAGCATGAATTTCTTTAGACACTAATCATAATTGGACTTTTTCTTTTCACTGTAAAAGTTGTTGATTTCATTACTCTATTCAGAATTGTTGCTCTCATGCCTCAAAAGAAAGACTCATGTTATATTATGCACTTGCTGAACTAGACCATCTTTGGGGCATTTGTGTGCCTGCTGGACAGATGGCACATCCCTCAGCTGTTTGAATATGAAAACTCTAGGAGTCCCTAAGGACACCAGCAAAGTAAAGAAACAGTCAGAAGAAAATGAGAGGGCAGAAAAGATCAAAAGGGCCCAGAGGGACATAGTTTCAAGGTGTTTTCTTGATCAACAAATCTACACATGCTGGAAGGCAAGCCGTGCACCATACAATTCTTGTTTTGTAACTGAGGATGCCTTTTACTCTTGGATTACGCATCTGAGAGAATGATCATGAAGAGCCTGCTTTGCAGCACAACTATGCAGCACCAGGACAAACAGAAATAATATGATGCTTAGAAACTTAGGAAGTTCCAGAGAAGACCAGATCTAGGGCCATTAGCTAATAAACCAATATATTGTTGTGGGTCTTGGCTTTATAGAAGATTTTCTGCCACACACATGAACATAATCTATGTATGTCTCCACAGATAGGGATAGAGATAGCTTTCAAATGCAAAAACTTTTCCAGTATTTTTGGAAGACATCCCTTCCAAATTTTTTAGTCTTACTGTAATAACCCTAGGTTTTTCATGATCCCACAGGAGATTTATGTCTCTATATTTCTCACAGCTCTTCTAAAATCTGGGCATCTATGCTCTTCAACAGGAGGAAGTTTCAGTTCATCTCTGCAGAGATGTAAAGAGTTCAACTTAGAAAAATATAGAGCTTACATTTAAAGCAGAAAATGACAGTTTTTAAAATTTTACAAAGGACTATCCTTACAACCACTGCAAAAAGTAGTTTAGGAACAAAGCTTATAATCTGAAAT
>VZTM01002616.1:400095-444947 GCA_013400555.1 Jacana jacana | reverse complement strand
CTGATGATACCACAACAGGGATTAAGCAATCTGGCTACACGAGTAACTGTATAAAGTCCTTTAAAGGCCCCAAATGTCTTACACAAAGCTCAGTTTTCATTGCTTCTGCTTCTTGTTTTCTGTCCTCGAGCTGTTGCTTCAGTTGGTCCGTCTCGAACTTTGCTACTTCCTGCAAGTTGTCATAGTCATCCTGCAGACTCGCTTTCTCTTCAAGAACCTTTTCATGCTCTAGCCTTTATAAAAAACAAACCCACCCACAACATTAAGATGAGCATTTGTTTTCATTATAAAAACTCTCCAATTGATTGTATTTTAAAATCTTTGGATAATATACAGAGTGGTTATTTTAGATAGAAGTGACTGACCTGGATGGTCATTTGTTTTTAAACTCAGAAGCCCCAAGTATATGAAGAGCACAGGAAATTTAAGAAGCAGTGGCAGAGAAGGCAGAGAATTCTCTCTGATCCCTAGAAATAAATTACTTCTTACTAAATTCTACAGATGTTTCAGTCTTGATAATGAGGTTCAACAATTTCTTTTTAGTTATCTGATGGACACAAAACTTTGTTAGAGTGATTCTTAGTACCTACAGCTGCTTAGTTGATATCTGGGTTATTTATCCCATGTAAAATCTTTACAGATTCTAAGAAGGTCTGCATTATTTTCGTGGGGAAAGTCTGGGATATTTCCCTCTAAATTGCTGCCTTAAAAACTTAGTTAATTTGATCTTTTGCAAGAAATGAACATCATTGATGGAGAGTCTACAGAAAGAACGTCCTCCAAAAGGTTAGTACTTTTGCTAACACAGAAGGCATCAACGAAAGAACAATTCATTTCAGTTACAGGTTCCCAGTCTCATGCATCACTCAAAAAATCATTACAACTAAGACATGACCTGCTAAAATGCAGTAAGTTAAGCTTTTCAGGAAAAAACAAAACAAAACAAACACAAACCCAAAACCCTAAGAAAACAAACCCCACCACTAGCAAAACATGAGTAAGTCACACTAGTGATTAAAAATCTTACTGATTTTCATCTCCCAATAACAATGCCAATTATTGAATACATCACAGCGAGCTTTTCAGGCTTTAAGAATCAAGCTTCAGTTTATTTTTATGGTTCCTTTCTGCTTGTATTTTTAGAGAAGTGACATTGCATCACCTACTTCATTTGACCAGATTGCGAAGTAACAGTTATTTTTTAAGACTAAATTGGAAAAAACCCCAAATAAACGAGACTATGCTTCTTCAGCTACCTTACTTTTGGAGATCAATAAGCTCACAGGTATCCTACTTAATGGGAAAATGCTAGAGCAAACCAAAATTAAGGAAGCCTCATATTTTCTTTCTGCTAAATTCAGCATGTTGTTCTTCATGGCCCTGAAATATGAGTGGAAAGAATTGAGGGGGGAAAAAAGGGCAAGCAAAGGACATAAACACAAACCAACAACTTTAAATGGGAGATGTAAAGTGCAAGTTCACATGGAGAAAAGAACCACCAAATCACTGGGATGCATCCAGAAAGGAGGGCAAGGCATTTTACCAAACTGCCAACATACCTGACACTGTCCAGCTGGAACTGTACATCCATATGTCTACCAGACAGCTGAGACAGTTCTTTCTCTTGCTTTTCCCTAAAGGCACCGTATTCCAGTTTTACAGCAGACAGCTCCTTGTCCGCAGACTGCAGGACGATGCGCAAGTCACAGACTTCACTTTTTAATACTGTCAAAAGCCAAATTTTTAACATGTTATTTGGAAAACCGTGCTGGATACAGGAGGTGTAGCACTGCAGGACGTCCTGAGAGAGTCCCTCAAAACTTTGCACATTTTCAGTGGAATTAACCTTGAAGGTTACACACAAAAAGGATTTGTAAAAGGGAAAGGTCAAGGAAGTGTTGACTTTCACAATTAAAGAGTACAGGCATAATAAAGAACATTCCAGACAATTCCACCCTGTGTCCATAGACCAACAGAGGATGTTCCCTTTATTCACAGGTAACATTTTTCTTTATAAAATGCTGTATCCTGGACTCCCTTCACATTCAGAGTTAACAGAACAGTTATTGTATACTGCACAAGACTAGGCAGAGAAAGGTTATTCTGCAAGTATTAGAGATTTTTTCTTTAAAAAAGAGCAGATTAAAAAAAAACACAGTATGAAAAAGGTATTACTTCAACATCTTGTACACAAATAGCTATTCAGCATGCTCTATTGTTGATTCAGAATATTAAGACACCTCAAAACTTCATTTGGAATTTCAGTGTTACATCAACTTACTATCAGCCTTGCTTTGACTGTCCTGAAGTTGCTTCTCGAGCGATTTTATCTGTTCAAGGAGCTCCTGGCGCTCTTTGCTCCAGTCGTTCCTTTCAGATGAGAGAAGCTTGAGAAAAGAAGGAAAATTTTTAAATGGCAGGAAAGGTGGGAGTGACTAAGTCACAAAGCTGTACCGACAATAATGTAACAGAGTACCTCATCAGCTAATTTAAACACAAGATGCATTTTTCTTTAACGCTGATGCTTGGTTATTCTGAAATCCATAGTAGTCCAAGAACAAAAATACTTTTATATAACTGAAGAAATTACTTTATCTACCAAGTTTATTTAAAAGCAAGCCACAGCATAGGAGCCGAGATTTACTTCAGAACAGAGCTGTCAGAAATGAGACTGATCCAGGAAGAAAACGGGCCTTGATTCCTTTTCTGTGTTAAACCGAAACTAGTGATTGAGTGAGACTTGTAAATATTTCATAGAGTAAGTATGTTTCAGCTCAGTTCCATTTGAGACAAATATTTTCAACATTTCAAAGTTTAAAATTTGTGACTATTGCTGTTTTCCAGAAATCATGAAGTTGGCCAAAACCAAGCATAGACATATTGTCAATTTGCTTATACTTAAGGCTAAGCAGGCTCAGAATCACAACATTTTAACCCCCTCCCGCCCCCCACAAAACCCTCCAGACCTTTGGTGTTATGGTAAATGAAGTCCTTGTCTTCCTGCACAGCCCTAAGCTATGATACCATAGAACTTTTCCAAAAGCCAAAGTGTAAGTAACACTGCAGACCTCACTAGCCAGCACAGTAGTAGTAGTGTGGTAGATATCTTGACATACATACACACTCACGTATAGCCCTGTATTATATTGTTCTCTCACCTCCTGTATTTGTGCAGAATGATGCTCCAGTTTATTAACATGCTGCTGGAGTTTTATATTCTTGCTTTCCTCTTCATCCAGCTTTGTCTGCATTGTGTTCAGTTGCTCCTGTGACACAGCAGACACTCAAAATTAGAACAGCCACCTCCCAGTTATTTTCACATGCCATATGGCAGTCTGTGCATATTAAATGCAAAAGCATCAACTACTTTTTTTTCATGACCTGAACCAACTGAAAAGAGAACCAAAACCGGTATCTTAAATAGCTGATTTCTTCTACTGCTAAGTAAGCTGCCACACCATTTGTCCCCCTGTGCTCAGCACTGGTGAGGCCACACCTTGAGTCTTGTGTCCAGTTCTGGGCACCTCAGCACAAGAGAGATATCGAGGTGCTGGAGCGAGTGCAGAGGAGGGCAACGAAACTGGTGAGAGGCCTGGAGAACAAGGCTTATGAGGATGGATTGAGGGAGTTGGGGTTGTTTAGTTTGAGGAAGAGGAGGCTGAGGGGAGACCTCATCACTCTCTACAACTGCTTGAAAGGGCATTGTAGGGAGGTTGGTGCTGGTCTCTTCTCACGGGCAATGAGTGACAGAACAAGAGGGAATGGCTGCAAGCTGCAGCAGGGTAGGGTTAGGCTGGACATGAGGAAGAAGTTTTTCCCAGAGAGATTGGTCAGTCAGTGGAATCAGCTGCCCAGGGAGGTGGTGGAGTCCCCATCCCTGACTGTGTTTCAGAGTAGATTGGATGTGGTGTTGAGGGATCTGGTGTAGGGGAGAACTTGTAGAGTGGGGCTGATGGTTGGACTGGATGATCCCAAGAGTCTCTTCCAACCTAAATGATCCTATGATTCTGTAAGAAAATCCATCAGGCAATGCACAGACTGAATCCAATAAACATTTAGTTTTCAGACAGATGTTTATCTTGGAGAAATAAGTTAAAATCTACACTAGGTAAATTGAGTACGGGATCTCTGCACTGTGGTAAGCATCAGAGGGGTTTGGGCTGTTGTGCCAGGGTTTTATGTGCACTAAAGTTAGTTCCAGCTTCTAGAGTAGCTCATATAACTTTGGAGCCCTCCTCTCTGTGTCAAAAGGACCTTCCCTGCCTCTTAGGAAAGATACAAGAGATTTAAGGTATAATGGTGAATAAGCAATATTTGGTGGGTTTCTTCAAATAATGCATTATATATTAAGCCTAGGCATTGTTCCAAATGTACATGCTTACCAGAGACTTAAAAAGAAGTTGCCTCAGAAACAAGTTGTCAGGTTAAAATAGTAAAAGGTTAAATGCCTTGTGTATCTTAAAATACTTAGAATACTTAACTCTCAAATCTCTTTCAATATTTTCACTGTGAATCCTCTGAAGTACAATGTATAATTAGAGGACTGTTTAGTGAAGCCTTAAGTATTCAACAAGAGCTTCAGTTTCCCATACAAATTAAAATATACCGGGGGAGAAGGGGGCAGGGAACAGGTATTCCATGCCCAAACCCACCTGATTATGAGTTACACCCACTTCAGTTTTTATTCATTTACCTGTGCCACTTTAAGCTCCTCAGCAATGGCCTCATGCGCTTGTTCATTCATCTCTGGAGGAACTGGCTCCTTCAAAATGTCATCCAACATCTCTCCAGAACACTGAAAATCTTCAGAATGATAATCTAGGATTTCAGGGCTTATCCGCGGCACCAGGCGAGATCTTAGCTGGTAAGCTTTCGTTGGTGTGGTTATGTTCTGTTACAAAGACACAAAGCAGTCTTTATTTTAACTGTAAAATGGAATGAAGACTCTGTCTGGTATGGCATTTCATAGTTCTATCAGCAGAATCTCAAAATGAAATGCTTGAAATGGCTAGTTCTAAACCACTACAATTTTTCAGATTTCTCACCGATAGCAGCAGCCTAATCGTTTGGGAACAAAAAAGAAGGGCATCTGCTTTTCCACAGGTGGATTGTGTGCCACAACATTAGTTAGGTTAAAGTATCACCCAAATGAGAATCTGCTCTCTCACAACTGAGGAGTAACTATGAGTGGTTTTAAACAAAGTGGTTCTCATACCTGAAGAGTTTCTCTATGTAGCTTGTGTAAGTGAGAGACTTCCTGGCGCTTGTGTGCTTTGGTTGCCTCCAGGATGTTTTCAAGGTGTTTGTTTGCTTTCTGAAGGGATTGAAGCTCTGATTCCAGTTCCATATGCTTTTTCCTGTTTAAGAAGTATTTTACTACTGTCAAAACCACTCCATCAGCATGCCCCCCCCGAGTAAGAGTAAGCTGCAGTATTGTGTATGAGTAAACCAAAGCTGAACTCATGCCCAAACACTGAAATACATTATTTTGAGAAGAAAGCCACCACTGCTGTATTAAAAAGTTAAAAAAAAAAAAAAAGAAAGAAAAGCTAAGAAGCTTATTTGTGCTTGCATAATGAAGCAAGCAGATGGATAACTAAACTTGTCAGGAAAAAAAAATCCATTACACGGTAAGAAATAAGCCGAGAGCTCTGCAATTCCTTGTATGAGAAAGTGATATCACCCATACCAATATGGTTTTAAGCTTTTAAAATGTTATCCAGTTATATGAGAAGTCTGAACTGGTGCTTGCTAGGATTAAAAAAAATCCTTTAAAGATTTTTCTTTTTCACAAGCGCTGCTCTGTTGCGATTACTTTGCCCTCTAAGAGTACTTTCACTGAAATCCACTGGTTGAGCAGAAATTTAGGACTAATTTCTGTTGGGTGCTTTGCAGAGCTACATGCTCTTGCTGTGGCAGATGGCCTTGCTGACATAATTATAGGGTCAAAGTCTACAGACAAAAGAAAATATCCTATTTCATGTTCTGGCAGTCTAATGCTGTCCCTTTTCCTCGTGTTTTTAAGCATTTGCAACAAAACTTATGGAACAGAATAAGACTCTGGCTCTGAGCACTACCCCTCAACACAAATTACTGTACACTGATTTTGTGAAACTGTGAAATTTTACCCAGTTACGCCTCATGTAAAATTAAGCATTCGGTTACTCTGAAACTGGAAATGAGTTTAAAATCTAGTGAAATCCAGGGGTGAAACTAGATGTTCAAATGCCCACTCCTGTTTGATTGCACTCTGCTAAAAACAGTGGCAGTATTTGATAGTAAAAGCACAGAGATACTATTAAGAAAGCAAGATGGGCACAAAACACAGAATACATAACAGAGGAATGCATTGAATGCACAGAAAAATAAAGATCAATGTGTCAGCATACAAATAACCCATTGCATCAACAATACAAGAATCCTGAATGGTAACTCATTAGATAATACTACAGTCTACAAAGTTCATAGTGCATCCCTGACTGTGTTTAAGAGTCGATTGGATGTGGTGTTGAGGGATCTGGTGTAGGGGAGAACTTGTAGAGTAGGGCTGATGGTTGGACTCCATGATCCCAGGGGTCTCTTCCAACCTAAATGATTCTATGATTCTATGGGCTGTGAAGGTGTGATTCCTACGGGCTTAGGCAAAGCCTTGCCTAAGTTGACGGACATGAATGAACTGAATTGATTCTACCCCTCTACTCTGCTCTGGTGAGACCCTACCTGGAGTACTGTGCCCGGCTTTGGAGTCCTCAACACACGAAAGACACAGCCCTGTTGGAACAGGTCCAAGAGGACCACAGAGATAATCACAGGGCTGGAGCACCTCTCCTGTGAGGACAGGCTGAAAGAGTTGGGGAGAAAAGCATGGAGAAAAGAAGGCTCTGGGGAGACCTTGTAATGGCTTTCTAGTACCTGAAAGGACCCTACAGGAGAGCTGGTGAAGGACTCTTTTTTAGGGAATCTAACGATAGGATGAGGGGTAATGGTTTTAAATTGGAAGAGGGGAGATTTAGATCAGATATTAAAAAGAACTTCTTTCCTGTGAGGGTGGTGAGACACTGGAACAGGTTGCCCAGAGAAGCTGTGGCTGCCCCATCCCTGGAGGGGTTGAAGGCCAGGCTGGATGGGGCTTTGAGCAACCTACTCTGGTGGGAGGTGTCCCTGCCCATGGCAGGGGGGTTGGAACTCAATGATCTTTAAGGTCCCTTCCATGATTTCTATGATTCCAACTGTTGATGCCACGCCTTTAATTTGAATTAAATCCCTGTTCCAATAACATGTCTCAAGATAGTGGTATCTCCTTGAAAAACTTTGAAGTACAGGCAAAAAATTAGCCAATGGGTTAGCCAAAATTTTCTGGGGTGCCTGGATTCTACATTTAGGTTGAGTCAAATTTGCAGTCTTGAAGAGGTTGTATTAAAAATTACTGTTGCACTAAAACACCAACCCCAAATTCCATCTTAGTTCCTGTCACTGCTTCCACCTACAGTGTTTCATTTGCTGAGAAATTCTTGCTCAACATGGAAACTAAGCCAAACTCTCCCTGTTCCATTAAGCAGGTGACTATCAGAATTCCAGGGCATGTGCCATCTCCTGCATGTTATAAAGCATTGTTTTGCATCTTAGCACAAAGCAGAGCTTTCAGGAAGACAAAGAAATCTGCAACACTGTGGACATGCCTTCAGATTGCATCCTGACTGTTCCATAGCCAGGAACATACTCTGTGTGCATGCCATTCTTATCCTGCCACGCTCTTGCTCTCTTACACGCCAAGAACATACTTAAACTGTATGCAGGATCCAAAACTAACTTTACAAAAAAAATTAAAATCAATAGAAGTAATTCTTTAATGGCATTTCAGGGCATTTATATACTGTTTTGTCTCACTTGGTTAGTTCTTTGAATTCTTCATATTCTTGTTTTGAACTTGCCAGTTCACTTTGAGTCTGCAGCAGGCGTGCTTTCAGCTTTTCAGATGCCAGTGAATTGCCTTCCACTGATAGGGTGGTAGAATATAAATGATGACCTAAGGAACAAACATACACCCTCTGAAATCACAGAGTAGCCCAAATATTGTAAGTTTTACTCAAATGAAAACATTTGTAGGCTTTTGACGAGCATAGCAGAAACTGAGATTGAAAAAGGTGGGTATTAGCAATAGTCCATGTGAAAACCAGGAGAATAATTAATACTGTGGTCTTCATAGCAACTAAGGACAACAATATGAGATAATGGACGGTGTTCACAAGATGCACAGGAACCCAAAATTCCCAATTACTGTATTCACTTGAAGGCCAATGTGAATAAAATGAAGTAAACCTGTTTTATCAGTCTTCAGGCATCACTTTGAAGAAGGCAAAAATACGTCAGACAGACAACACTTTCAACACTATGCTGCACGCAACAGGAGTGCAGTAAGCCTACTTAGCTGAAAAACACCAGCAGAATTTTTACCTCCAGTATTTTTCTCTGCAGCTGAAGCTTCCAAAAAAGCTTTTTCGAGTTCTGTGATGGTCTGAGCATCAATTTCTTGGGCCTTTTTAACCGATTGTAGAGAGCGAAGCCTTTTATTCTCCTCTCTGAGGTTATGGTTCTCCATGGCGTACTTTGCAATCCGTGGGTGTTGCTCCATCTGTGATAAGCAGCATTTTACTCAACAGCTTTGGTTTTACAGACAAAACAATACAATACATAACTAGCTGTTGCTCTGCTACCTTTAATAAGCATTAAATTGCAATAGACAGAGGGGGGGAGAAAAAGAAATAATTCCTGCAGTGGTTAAAACCACCCTTTTTTTTTTTTTACTCTCTTGCTCTCAAAAAAAGACACTGGATTTCCATTTAATGTTTGGTCTTTTACTGGTAATAAAACAGTAGAAGATTTTCTGATGCTTTTGGTATCCCTTTTCAGTTTCAGCTTTGGGCTTTGGCTTTCCTAACACTGTCTCTGCATGCCACACTAATGTTTCTGTAGTCCTTTAATGACTGTCCTGACTTCCATACTGTTTTTTCCCCCCCTTCAGTTTGGAGCTCAGTTATGAGCTCCAGATTCAAGCTGGTCTTATAATACATCTATTCCTTTTTCCTACTTGTTCTCAGAGGAAATTGTTTTTAAAGATTTGCCTTCTCTCTTGAGCTTTTGTTTTTGTTCTTCAGAACTGCCTCACAAGTGGTACCACACCGCCCAGATACCTGAATAACCCAAAGCTTAAGATATGTACTTTGCTACTTGCCTTCCCCAGACAGCTCCAGGACATCATCACCCCCAACTGGCCCATCTGGCATGTGTTACTACCCCTCAGAAACCTGCTGTATTACATTCTGCTGTCTTGTCCTTCCAACAGATGTCTCAGAGGATAGAGTCTCCCATAAGAATGATGGTTTGTGATTTGGAGATGTCCTGGAGTTACTTAAAGGAGACTTAGTCCTCTCAACTTAACCTAGACCAGGTGGCCTGTAGCCATCTCCCACCATGAAAATCACCCTTACCAGCCCTTCCTCTTATCCAAACTCACAAGCTCTAAAACCCACCCATTGCCCCTTCTGTAGGAAAACTCCTCCATGCATTTGAGATGCTCCCATGAAGGGACCCACCACCCATCCAACCTTTCTCCTGCCTGGCTTTCCTAAAAAGCCTGTATCCACCCATCACAGAACTCCATCGCCCGAGCTCTTCTCACAAAAGAAATTGTTCTAAAAAGGAAAAGCTAAAGACTTACCTGTTCTCTGAGTGTCTGCAACTCCTCCCTCAATTCACTGAGGAGAGCATCTTGCTCTTTCGGCAGTAAACTCCCACCAGCCTCTTTGTGTAATCTTTCCAAGCGAACAATATGGTCTTCACGGAATTTAACTATCATTTTATTGGACTGAATAAATTTCTCCTTCTTGGCACACAGATCTTCTAGTTGAGCAATTTTTTCCAGTAAATTCTTAGAAAGTGAATATACAGATTGGTGGAAAAGTGACAGTTACACTGGATGAATGTTTTAAGGTGCACATACCACATACGGTGATCATGCAAAACAATAATTAACTCTAATTTTGTTGATACCCAGGCTATCCTTCGTTTGGAGCAGGTCTGTAAAGAGCAACAGCTCATATGGAGAAGCCAAAACCTGAGAAGCTCTGATATGATTCTGTAGACCAAGTATTCAGTTAAGCACATTGGATACACTCCTGGGAGTCTGTTTCAGTTCATTTCTTCAAAAAACCCCCCAAAACATTTTAGATGATTCAGCACTGTGCTGTAACGTGAACCAAAGAAGTTCAAGGTGGGGGTGAGTGGGAGGTTTGCTTTAAAACCACACTTGTTGATTCAAACACTCAAAGATGCACTCAAGCTGAAATGAAACAGAAATTTGTTGTTCCGTTCAAATATTTGAACGGCTTAAAACTAAAGCACATTGGGAAAGCTGTCCCTATGGCTTGTCTGAGCTTGGAATATTTTATCTTAAATGTCATTTGATTAGTTCCCCTATCACTAAACCTTACCATCTTTGGACAGAGCATTTTTATTCAAAACCAAGGAAAAACAAAGTGTCAGTTTCAATGTGTTTTTTCTAGTACATGCAATACACTTCAAACATTAGTGCTTTCTTACCTTCTTTTCATCTTCTGATTTCTCCCAGAACAACATTGCTTGAAGAAAGTTGTTCATGTAATTCATGGTGTTCTTCTGTTTTTCAGCCACACCTGTAGGGCAAGTCAAAGAAATAAGTGCCGTATTTATTAAAGCACCAGTTACCCAAGTTTTCCAAAATACAGTTGTGCAAAGAAAATTTAAATGAATTCTTCAAACAACATAATTCCTCTAAGATTACGTGCTGCCTCCAGAGCAAAGAGGTTTAGACTCTTAGTCACCTGCCAATGCTGATAAATAACAGTCATTATACATAGGTAACAAAGTAGTCCAAGCATTAAGCAGCTTTACAATGAACTTCAATTAAAGTGAAAGAACCTGTAGATTCAGCTGAGTATATCTATAAAACACAAACCCCCTCTGAAATTAATTTGATAACACTAAGTGATTACTGGCAATATTATTAAAGTTTGTGCATGTTAAAAGTGGACTAACTGGTTTATGAGAATGAAATCCACACTTTATTTTCCTGAATTAAGTGGGTAATTAGTGATTTAATCTGGAGGGAAAGTATCCACACAAGGGATTAAAAGGTCTGAACTAATCCACTTCAGAAATTAATTCAAAATAGCTCTTCAGAATACACGTATGCAGGCAAGTCTACTTATTTATAGAAAACTAATCAGCATAGTATTTTTTTAAATGCCATTGTGTTTTATAAGTAGCTAGCAAGCAGGTCCCATATTTGTGTGGTCAGATATTACAAACATAATTTAACTGCACAGATTAAATCTGTCTCTAATATATTGGGTTCTGCATAAAACCTCTCCTCAGTGTTTAAATACAACCTCCTTTTTTACAGAACTGTCACAAGGTACAACATTTTTGAGCCCTCTCTCAATACTGGTGTATTCACAGACAGCAATTCAGTGTCCCACACGATCACCCACTTGTTTTTAATGGTAAAAGTGCACACTCACCAAGAAGTACTTTTTCCTTAGGAAAACTCAACCACATATTACACAAGTCTTTAATGTTTGTAGTAACTTCTGTTTCTTGGCAAGGCCAGGAAAGAGTTGACCCAGGATGAGTTACAAGGCCATATCTACTACCTTGTAATCAGACAGGGTAAGGTAGCACATTTCAGTAAGATGTATACACTAGTGAGGGGTCTGGAGAATAAGCTTTATGAGAGGTTGAGGGAGCTGGGGGTGTTCAGCCTGGAGAAAAGAAGGCTCTGAGGAGACTTTATAATGGCTTTCTAGTACCTGAAGGGACCCTACAGGAGAGATGGGGAGGGACTCTTTGACAGGGAATATAGTGATAGGACATGGGGTAATGGTTGTAAATTGAAGGAGGGAAGATTTAGATTAAATATTAGGAAGAAATTCTTTCCTGTGAGGGTGGTGAGACACTGGAACAGGTTGCCCAGAGAAGCTGTGGCTGCCCCATCTCTGGAAATGTTTGTTTAAGGCCAGGCTGGATGGGGCTTTGAGCAACCTGCTCTGGGGGGGGATGTCCCTGCTCATGGCAGGGGGGTTGGAACTTGATGGTCTTTAAGGTCCCTTCCAACTCTAACCATTCCATGATTCTATGATCCTTCTTATGATCTCTGCTTAGGGCAGAAGAGGAAGGAAAAAAAATATTCAGTCCTGAGCTTAAAAAGAAAGCTTTTTCAATGGGCATTATCAACACCATACTGCCCTCCTTCCAACCCAAATGTACAAGCAATCCCATGTAACCTTCTGGTTTCGTAAAGGATCAGGGCAGCCTCGCTCTTCGGAAGAGGAAGTGCGTTCTAGGTGTTCTAGAACAGAGAAGTAAGCCTATACACAGGCTTGTGAAATGCAAGAAAGCAAAATCACGTTAAAAATTTCTGCAAAACACAAATACAGGCAATGGGATCCATAAGACAAATGCAACCTCTGTAGAGTTCAAGCCCTACAAAAGTATTAATTGTTCAGAAAGTTGATGAATTACACAAGGCTCCAGCACTCTAGGCGAGTAAGTAGCAAGTTCTCCTTCCCCTCATCCCTAGCTCTTACCTTGTGATACAGAGATATCATGCATTGATGGCACTGAAGTAAGCTGAGCAAGCTGCTCTTTCAACTTTTTGACCTCAGCTTGCAACTGGCTGACATTTCCTTGTGTGTCTTCATTTACCACAGCCTTTCATAAGTTAAGAGAAGAATTAAGAGAAAATTAGGAAAAAGGTACAAATAAAAAAATAGATATTTTATAGGATAAAGGAGAAGTCAAAGATTGCAAAACAACAGACTACTGAGAAAGTTTCCACGTTAGGGAAGGAAGAACTCATGGGAAAAGCACTGGTTTGTCAGCAAATGGAACACTGAGTTGCACTTCAGCTAAAAATATTGGTTAAAAATGTCAACATTTTCTCTGGAGCCTTTTTTGACCAACAAAACTAAGCAGCACACGGAGGCAGAAGTTTCCAGCCAGATGCCAACATATATTCAAAGCCCTCGCAGGAGAAATTACATTTTGGAATTTAGCTTATATAAAAAATAGATGCACTAAAATACTGTTGAATATAATTTTTTTAATTAATGGTTTTTTTTTACTACATATTTACTTACTTTTTCCAATGGAGTGCTCAGTGAACAAGCAATGAACACACTATTATCAGCTACTACCTAGTCCCCAGCTGTTGAATTCTATTGGTTATCAAAAGCAAACAAGTTGTTTTCAAAAATCATTTGCTATAAACATTTAGGAAAGCAAATTTAGGTTTGTAAAATAACTTGTCTGAATTAGCAGAAGCACACAAGTATTTCAATGAAGTTACCCTATTTGCAGACGTGCAGTTTAAGTGACAAGAAATTGTTTACTGCAACAATAAAGACATTGGATAACTTTCTTACCTTGTTTTTAATCAACTTTGCTCGCTGGGCAAAATTAAGAGTGGACAATGTTTCACCAAAACACCTGGATCCTGGATGAACATTTGCAATTATGCATGTTTTTGCATTACCACCAAGGGAATCCTAATTAAAAACATAGAAATTACCTTTACTTGCATGGTTTTGGTTACAGCAGGAAGGCATCTCCTTAGGGCTAGTGTGTCACTTCGAACAAACTGCATAAGGGATTTTATTTAACAAATCTCAATGCTACATAAGCTTCTGAAACTGAAGAAAAGGATGTAAAAGGGTGTAAAAAGGATGTGACTGTAAATAAAGACTTCATTTTGGTTTTCAAAACCTTGAAACATTTGTCCTTTAAATTTGCAAATACAAGGAGATTATGAGCATGAAGAAATGTCTTGTCTTCAGTTAACAGGAATACATCACCTGGAAGTCTCTTTAGGCAAAGCCAAGCTTTTCATGTACCCGAGTTCAGCTTTGTAAAGTAAAACAAAACACAACCCAAACAAGTATTTTTTCTACACCCCAAGTAGCAAATAAATTCCAGAGCATATACATTACCCGTAACAGAAAAGTGAGCTTGGAATCCCGGTAACAAACGTGTCTCTGTTTTCCATTACTCACATCAACAAGTGCTGTGATGACTTGGCCCAGGCAACTTAGAGACCGGTTTATGTTACCTGCTTCCTGGAAAAAATAATAATAATAAAAGAAACGAGAACAAAAGTGAACAGATTTGGTGGATGGAAGAAGGAAGTACATCTGACAGATGCTACAGATAGTAGAGAACTTACCTTCAGCCTCAGCCCTTCTGCGTGGGTGTCTTTCTGTCTCTCAGACCCTGCCAAGTCCACCAGGTTGAGCAGGGAAGACCGAATGTTTACCACCTCGTTGATTTTCTCCATGGATTCCACCGTGATAGTGAAAACTGCATGTGATCTTGAGGATTCTCTGTTCATTGAGGTTGATGCTACACGACGGTTTCTCCAGCCCATAGTTAATACCTAAGCATGAAAAAGACATCAAATAATATCAAGTAGAATCATAGAATAGTTTTGGTTGGCAGAGACCCTTGGAATCATCGAGTCCAACCATCTGCCCTACTCTACAAGTTCTCCCCTACACCAGATCCCTCAACACCACATCTAATCTACTCTGAAACACAGTCAGGGATGGGGACTCCACCACCTCCCTGGGCAGCCATTCCAGTGACTGACCACTCTTTCTGGGAAGAATTCTTTCCTGATGTCCAGCTAAACCTACCTTTGCAGCTTGCAGCCATTCCCTCTTGTTCTATTGCTAGTTGCCCGTGAGAAGGGACCAGCACCAACCTCTCTACAACATCCTTTCAAGCAGTTGTAGAGTGATGAGGTCTCCCCTCAGCCTCCTCTTCCGCAAACATATCTGAGACTGTATCGAGTATTTGCACAGAGGTGACAAACTGCAGTAAGCATATTTCTGTGTAACAGCTTTCCAAAATCTCAGGAACAAGGTCTTTTTTCACTTTTTTTTTCCCCAATAGAAGTATTTTAAAAGTGAAAAAATACAGCTACACTCTGTAATAAAAACATTAATTATAATATTCACTTCTTTTCTTCAAGAATGCCATTGCTGTTTGAAAGCATAACATATCCAACACTGCTCTATGCTATCTGTACATAAGGAAAAAAGATATTTCAAGTCCCAGAAGTACTATGTGTGTGTGTGTGTGTGTCAGTTCTGGAGAAATAAACCTGACGATTTCTGGAACACACATGCTGCCTAATTAGCAGATGTAGTTTTCTGTTGCTATTTCAGACATGCAGGGCAAGCATTAGAGAAAGATTACTGTAACTGCAATTCATATATTCCACACTCCAGGACTAAAGGATCTCTTCCACATGTTGGGTAGCCAGGAAGCATTGCCTAGAAGCAGCTATTTACACTGGTTTTTGGAGGATGGAGGTAGGAGAAGAGGGTGTCACAGACACAGTGCAAGAAAAAAAACCAACATACCAAAACCACATTTTAATCAAAAAGGAATATTTATCAATATGCATCAGGATAAAAAGTCCAAACATTAAAAAGTGACAAAAAATACCTGGTATGCTTCAGCAGCAGATGACAACACCTGTTCAACAGCGCCGTCAACGAAGACTCCCTTCTTGATGTGCTCCCTGAGAAAGAGTCCAGCTGAAGCAGAATCCAGCAAGTCAAATATCTGTTCGTTGTAGATTTCGATAAATGAGCATTTGCAGAGAAAACTCTTTCCATTGCCAGCCTGAAAAACACAGTGATTTACACTATAAACAGATTGGCTACGTGAAGTCTGGCACGGTATGGCAGCCAGTCCCTGTTTATAGACATCTAAAGCTATTCGTTTGCATGTATCTTCTGCACACTGTGTATAACTGATGCCCGGGTGACAACCAGCACCCAGAAACCTGGATGAATTTTTTAGACTCAAAATATTAAACAATCTTGCATCTGAAGGAAGTGTACCATAGCTTCAGTGAAGGAAGTGTACCATAACTTCAGAGTACGGGACACAAGGGTACCTCACTAATAAATCTGATGCAAAACAGCAACAATCCTGGAAACTTAATTGCTCCACAGTGGGCTCACCATACAGCCATAGCTAATCTTTGGTGGGAGACATGACTTTGAGCACAGTAATAAGTATAAAATAAATGTACCTTTTCTTTTTCACGTTCAATTAGGAAAAATAAGTATTCAAAGCTCCGTGGAATTACACCTCTCAGACTGTGAGTGAAATTATCAGAATCAGATGGTCCTAAAGAGATTTTTAATTTAAAATAAATTAATTAATACTACTCAAGAATAACAGTTGATCTTTTCAAAGTGACATTACAGAAGACATCAGCAACCAAGTTTTAGTCAGTTTATGGCAAAGCCACAGAAGATATGCAATAAAATCAGCTTTCAAGATCCAAGATAGCATTCCATAACCAGATTATTCCTAGTCTGAATGATGCTTCTGAAAGTTTCTCTTACCTTGTCCATAGGTTGCCTAAGCTGAAATAGCATACACTACTTGGACTTCCACAGAAAACATGTGCCTCAATACAGCTACCTTAGCCCTGGTTTGAGGAACCAGAAGGACGGGGTCATTTGTCCCCATGTTTAATTAATATCTATGTAGCCCTTGAGAACACGTCAGCCAAAATGGTTTTGGTTATTTTGGTAACTTTGTAATGTCAAGTACAATATTAACTTATTTAAAATCACCACTGTATGAAAAACATGATGAATCACGGATCCCATTGTATATAGAGATAGAGAGGACGTAAATTCCTAGTTGGGGAGGAATCAGTTACTTTGAAAAACTCATTTTTTAACATAGAAGACCCTTTCATACTAGAATATTGCTCTACACACACAAGGGATAGCAGCCAAACAGGGAAAACAGTACAATACTAGTTTGAGAAAATTAAGCAAGAGTGTTTGATTTGATTGAAAAGCTTCTCCTGTGTTAGAAACAGAAAGAAATTCCACATCTTCCAAAAGACTATCTATACTTCACTCTTCTGATAGAAAGCAAGAATTGCCCTGAGCGCTCCACTGTCCCTTATATAGTTACCTGCAGGGAGACAGAATTCTAAATCACCCCTGGTGTTCAGGCAAGACATTTCAACTTAAGACAAAAACTATTAAAGATCAAGCTCTCTCATCCACTTACCCATCATAGTAAAGGTTTTTCCTGACCCAGTCTGGCCACTAACGAACAAACAAACAAACAAGACGTGAGATACAGCTTTATTCTGCCTCTCAATTTTTTATTAATCTGCATTTTTAAGGAGAACTTGCAGCTTAAAATTAAAAAAAAAAAAAATCTTCCAGAATTAAGGTAAAAAAAGACAAGCAACCTGGGAAATCAGTCAGTTTAAAAGGCATAAAAATAGAACAGCAAATTAGACCATGAAATTCCGTTAGATAAATCATCTTTTTTGTCCCCCACCATCCACCATTTTCTTCCTTTTTTTCTCTATTGGAAATAGTGGAACTCAGCATTAAAATATATACATTAAACTATTTTGGGGGTCAAATTCTTATATTTTTTGTCACTCACTAGTAGACAAAAAAGCAAAAACAGAAAAATACTTTCAAGTTTAATATATCCTTTATTTTTAACCATAGTTATTAATCAGACTAGAGAAGTTTCAGGGCAATTTAACTTCATTTTTTTCACATTTGTATGTTGTAACAAAGTAGACTTCCCTTCAGTTTTGCAAACACTGTGCTAGGCTAAAAACCCAGAAAGGTTTTGATTAGATCACTCCTTCAAGTTAGCATTTTTGACCAAAGTGCTTACTCAGTTTTCAAAATGAAAAAAGTACTGAGAGCTAATATAATGACAGTCATGGATGTATTTCTACCTCAAAAACATTTTGAAAGTTAAAATTATTGCTCATGAGTTCTCCAACAGGCAGCTAAGATGCACTGAAGAGTTGAGCTGGCCAAGTATAAGGTTAAAGTGATTTTCATTCCATTTTACTATGGACATACTGAAAACAATCAGCTTTGTCTTTAACAGTACACCATCACCTCGAGTTTTTAGACAAAAAAAGAGTAAAATTGAGTTTACAACCCACATTATCAACCTTAAGTGTTAGAAGCATAATACCTACAAATAGATTGCCCCAAAAGTGGAGTAAGAAGTACTCTTCAGTATTGCAGAAATATTTTCTATCTTGTGCTGCACTAAGGCAACACTTTCAAAATTGACTTCATGTTAAGGCAGCTCTGGTTCTTAAAACCACAACTACCAATTAACACAATCACCTCAGATGCTGCAATGGCTATGAAATACCATTGCATGACTTACTATGCAAAGATGGTTCCATTGTAGCCATTCATACAAGATTCAACAATATTTTTGGCCACGCTTGAGAACACTGACTCCTAGGGACAAGGGAAAGAGAAGGCAATTGGCATCAGTTATTTAAGCATCTCTTCTACCAGTCTTTTCTATGCCATAACTTTATCATGTGTAAAATAGATGCATTTCTTAAAGGCAGACGTGTATTGTCACCTTGGAGTTCTCAAAGCAATGCATCCTAGGTCTTTGTGACAGAAATCACTCCCTCTGAAAAAAAATTATTCTTTGTTGATAACTGAAAGAAAAATAATTAAATCCATCATCACAGTAATGGCTTTCAAATGTGTTGTGTTAATTTTGGTGCAGAGGTTTTGATTACATTCAAATGGTGGTTATACTGTCAGTAGGTCAACACTGAGCCTGTGATGCTCATCAAATCTAACTTTCAACATTTGCCACCGCACAGTCAACAGACCCGCACAGCTGTTAGTCCACTCTATTTTCACCCCTTTCTCTTAGTCCTGCAAGAAAAGCCTCCCTATAAAGAGCAAATTACGGTGGGTGGTATGCTGGTTTTGTTAAACAGAAGTTAAATGGAATTGAAGTCTCAGAGGAATTAAAATTGTGTCCAGAATTTCAAACACAACATAATAAAAATTAAATTGAAGGATTTGCCTTCCAGTATTACCTATCCCAGATGAACCACACATGTTTAAAAGAGAAATGTATAAGAAGGAAATATAACAACTTGTAAGTTCCTAACATACAAATTGCATCTTTAATATCAGTTACTAACAGCTCCTTTTACATGTTTGTCTCAACAAGGGGGGGGGTATTTCCTGCATATGATGTTACTGTAATATTTGCAAGTAGAAGTTTCAATTGTAATGCAAACTTTGATTAAATTAATTAACAATTAAAAGTACATTAAAACTATTAGCAGAATTTAGTGCAACGTGTCTGTGCTGTAACTACATGTTACCAACCTGAACACTGCAAATACAACCTAAGGCATTACAGGTTTAGTGCAGCAATGACCAGAATTTGGAGAAACCCTGCAATACCGTTATGAGATTCTGGAAGTTATTACCTGTGTTGTTTCCACATTTGCAACATAATCAAAAGTAAAGATCTTTGGCTCAGGCTTTGAATGCAGACGGATGGTCTTTGATGACAGGACAGACAAACACAAGCCTTGATCTCCATCGGTTAAGGCAGTTCCCTCTGAAGGGGGACGTACCCTTATGTAAACTTTGATTGCATCACCTTCAACACTAAATAAATATTTAGGCATTAGATTACTTTGAAAGAGATCTGTCAGCTGTTCAGTAAAATTAAATCACAACAATCAGATTAAGCAGGTGAAGTCATACAACAGAAATGCGCTTAGAGCGATACCCATCAATTCGTTACAAGTCAAAGATTTATTAAAAGTTTAAAAGTGGCAGATTTAAAAACAAAGAACACCAAGTTAGTAAAATTTATTGCTGTTGCATTTAACTTCAGCTCTAAGGAAGCACATTTCACTGTGAAACTTGAGCTCCTGAGAAACAAAGAGTATTACAATTAAAACGTTGACAGTTTCTAAGACCGTGGGCCTCAAGCACCCTTCTTAGGGCTGGAAGTTATAAAAGACTTTACAAATGGGGCAGCTGATGTTACAATTCCAGCAAAAAAAAGTTACTAGCCTATTTTTTCACTGCTTGCAAGAAGGGAAGTAAGAGTCAATTCTTGATCCATGAGGCCAATGAAGTATAGCAGCGCCTACCTCTAAAAGTTCCCTCACCCATTTAGTCACATTTATCAGCAGATGCACCAGTAAATTTAGCTTGAACAAGCTGCTGTGCTTGACTATTACCTTAAAGCGTTGGGGAGCTCGGGGGGAATACTGTCACACCTATGTAATATTAAAATCCTGACATGAAATTGCAGCGAACTTGGATTTGCTTTACTTCATTCTTTCCCACACAGCAGTTACAGCACAAGGGGGTTATAACCAATATTGCTTTTTACTTCCAGTAAACAAGAGAAAGAAACAGAATCATGTTAGAAGTGGGGGAAGGACTGCACTGAAATGTGGGGCTGGGGAGGCTAAGAAAAAGATTGGGAAGCAGCTGAGAAATGGGAAGATGTTCTACCAGATTTAAGACACAACTTGCCGAATAGTTTTTCATTAGATAATATGAGCTGTGGCAGAAGCTGTTTATACCTGGAGGTTTTTTTCTTTTAGCTTAGGACCTCCTGACAGAATTGAAATTGGATTGAATCTCTTCAGGGAGCCTGTAGGGTCCAGCTGCAGATTTAGTGGACAAATGAGAATTTACTGCATGGCAGCATGCCAAGAGATATCTGACGCCTCAGAACAACTTTTATTAAGAGAAAGTTTTTAAAAAACCTATAAGGAAGTTCAGAAAGAGCAGCAATAACCTTGTGCAGGAAAACATTGAAAGAAAAAAAAACCCTATTATACAGAGTTCTACGAGGCTTTGCTTGCCCCTTTTGTGCAATGTTCTTATTCACGTATGGAAACTTGCCCATACTCCTTTACCTGGATGAGCTCAGCACAGGAAATGTAGAGTCACGTAAGTCTCCTGTAAAATAAGTGAAACACACACACAAATTAAAAAATTAAGGCTCAAAAAACCCCATTTAAATAGAAATTACTGTAAGCAGTGCTGAGGGAGATAAATGGAGAGCCTTATAAACGTGTTTCTCATGCATGAATCAGAACCACACAAAAATATTTAGTAGCTATCTTCCTCTGAGAGGAAGTTTGATGTTTCTGCGAAAGGTAGAGAAAGGTCCAGTGCCACAACGTAAATATGCACATGCATGTAACGTGTGTGCAATGAGCAGGCTCTTAAACCAGCACGTATCAGGTTCTGCAAACGTTTTGAAAAATTAGGAATATAAACTATAATAGTATTACACATTGCATCGTGTTTTTAAAAACTGCTACCCCGATGCAGATAGAACAGCGCAGCACGAAATACTTTTACTGCCATGACTGCACAATCTTGATTTCCAAAACCTGCAGCACTGAGTAGCTGTATTACTTGCACTTTTGTCAAGCAACATTGAGCACTCTGTAATGCATACAGCTCCCTTGTATGTGTGAGCACTGTTTTGCACAGCTTCACATTTCAAGGTGATGGCACACATTAATCACCCCACAGGTAGATCTGGTGACCCATTTTTTACCTATTTTTACTTAAGGGCGAATCTGACATGGAATTATTTCATATAGGTTAGTTGACATATTAATTAAGTAGCATAATCAAATTTTAAAAATAAGTCATGTGACAATGAAAGTTGATTTAGAATCATAGAATCATTAAGAGTTGGAAGGGACTTTAAAGATCAGCAAGTTCCAACCCCCCTGCCCTGGGCAGGGACACCTCCCACCAGAGCAGGTTGCTCAAAGCCCCATCCAGCCTGGCCTTGAACACCTCTGGGGATGGGGCAGCCACAGCTTCTCTGGGCAACCTGTTCCAGTGTCTCACCACCCTCACAGGAAAGAATTTCTTCCTAATATCTAATCTAAATCTCCTCTCTTCCAATTTAAAACCATTACCCCATGTCCTGTCACTACACTCCTTGTCAAAGAGTCCATCTCTCCTGTAGGCAAGTTTACCGCATTTGTAGGCATATTTACCAAAATATTCCAATAACACAAACGTTATGAAGTCTCTAAAAGCACACAATACCATTGTGGGAAGATCCCTTTAACAGTAGGGTTAACCATCTCAGTAACACTCACTCTATAAGCATCGCACTGATGCTACCCGATTACCTGCTTTGAGTCACACAGTAACATCTGAGAAAGCAGCCGGTGTATAATCCAGTTTATTTATTCTTAAAATAGAGCTGGGAGAAGAAAAGCAGCGTATTTCCCAACTCCAACCAGCCTGGCCCACAGTTGCACTCCTTGTGCCCAGCTAACCGTTCTGAGCCCCCGTTCCGAAGGGCTGCTTTCACTGGAAGGGTTGTAAGCGAGTCGCAAACGCCACAGCTAATTAAAATCTGACAAAATCCGTGGCTTGAGTGCCACAGGATTTGTAACGCCGTCCCGCCTGGGAGGACGGCTCGCATTTACCGACCCCGAGAAGCCCTCGGGGATACCGGTGCCAGGAGTGTTTCTGGCAGCGCTGGGCTCAGGGCTCTTGGAGCCGTTCCTCCGCCCCCCTTCCCCGACACCACCGGGGGCAGCGGGGGAGCCTCGGCCCTCCATGGGGCACCGAGCCCAACCCACACGGCCATATCTGACCCCCTTGGCTCTCACACCTAGGTAACGCTCCTCACCCAGAGAGCCGAGCTGTCCCTCACCGGCCGGGGGCACTGCCTGCGGCGCGGCCTCCTTCACCCAGCAGCAGCCACGGTCCCCGCCTGCTACCCACATAGCGGGGGGGATGACCACCCTTCATCCGCTTCGCAGCTACCTCACCCCATCCCCTCTCACCTCTCACACCAGGTGCCATGATCCTCACCGGCGCTGCCGGCCCCAGCGCCTGCTAGCCCGCTCGCCCGCCTACCACCTCTCCAAAATGGCGGAACATTTGAATTTGGCGCTAAGAGTCCCGGGCAGCATAGCCCCGCCCCTTCCTTAAAGCCAGCATGGACGCGGCCATGTTGCTTTATAACCTCTTTCTCCCTGGCCCCGGCCTTTATCTTGCTATTGGCTGGAAGGGCTTTCCCCTTCTTCACGTGACGGGGGAAGCGACGGAAGGGAGGCGGTCTGTTAGCTGTGTCCCACTCGGGCCGCCATCCTCTGGCACGGCCCAGCAGCGGGTGAGGGGGAGGCGGCAGCGCGGCTCGGTGGTAGGCAGCGGCCATGAGCAAAAGGAACCAGGTCTCCTACGTGCGGCCGGCCGAGCCCGCCTTCCTCAGCCGCTTCAAGCGGCAGGTCGGGTATCGGGAGGGGCCCACGGTGGAAACCAAGGTAACGGCCTTGCCTTCTTCTCTCCTCCACGCTTCCTTCCCCGTGGGCTTGTGTCAGGGCCCGGCTTCCCTTCCCGCCGCCGCTAAGCCCCTCGCCGGGGGTGGGAAGAGGCAGCGCCCGCTCCACCGGGGCCTCGCCTGCCACGATACCCGCCTTAGGCCCCAAAATGAAGGCCCCAGTACAGGCGACGGGGAAACGGCGTTTACAGACTTTGCTCCCGTCCGGCGAGGGCTCCCAGTAGTTACTTGCTTAGAGTTAACTGGAGCTGCCCATGTAGCTTGTTTGTGCTTCGGTGTCGAAGATTCAAAACGCCGACGACACCAGCAATCCAGTGTTCCTCCCCGTGGCCTGTTTTTAGTTGCTGTGGTGAATGTGATGCCGTTTGCGGAGCAGCCAGTGCCTCCCTCTCCCAAGTGCTCGGGGGAAACTGCGGTGATGTCCCACCTTGAACTTCTGCCCAGGCAGACTTGAAATGGGGAAAAACAAGGGTGTTTTGAGAGTATAAAAAATGTATTGGAAAGGGGCTGACGTCATCTAAACATCAGGTCAGCAGACACAAACTGTGTGATGGCAGGGGTGGTGCTGGTTGAGCCAGCTTGTTAAAAGGCAGCCGTTTCTGAGGGTAGTCTCTTTTCTGTATTTCCAATGTGCTTTTGCGTGTGTTTCCCGCTGTTAGGCTTTACAGGATGCCTTAGGAGAGAGGCCCATCGTTATTTGTAACAAGCTTGGATTTGAGATAAAACTATTAATTTAGTAGTTTCACATCCTGAGGAAGATTGCATTTTGTCCATCTCTTAGCAACTTAGGTGAATTATAGTGCTACTTTCTATACTTTCCCTCAGAAGGTGAAGTTTTTAGTTCCTGTCATGTTGCACCCATGCTTCCATGCCAGCAAGTTTATTTATATAAAATCTTACTCCCAGTGGTCATCCTGTCTCAAAGCACAAGTTTGTGGGAGTGGAAATGTGAACGTTATCTTCCTTGTGTCAGTAATGCTTGTGATCATTTGGTTCAGCTGCTTTAACAACCACCCTGCTGTGAGCTCCCTTTCCCTTTGCACTCACAATTCAGAGTACAGCAAAGGCCCAAATGTAGACCCACACATTTAAGGTTTTCTTAGTGTTGCACGGCAAGCAGTGCTTGTACAGTAAAGGCAATTAACACAAGGAATTGAGATCTTACCTTCTAAGTTCCTACTGTTTTGGTCTTTAACTGGAAGAGCCCACACTGTTTTTATTTTTCTGTGGGACGCTCTGTCTCAGTGATAGAATTGGAGTGCCAGTTGGACAAAGCACGTTGGCAGGGCCTGGTGCTGATAACTGTGCCAGGTGTCTTCACTTGCCTTACTGCAAAAGGGAAACCAAAGGGTCCTAGCCCACCCTGAGTTGTTGTGATTTAATGTGGTGGTTAGAATTGCTCTTGTTTCTCCCCCGTCTAGAGAGAGCAGCTTCCCCTGGCGGATGACGATAGTGAGAACGGCAGCGACAAGGAAGATGAGCAGCCTCAAGTGGTAACACTGAAAAAAGGGGACTTGACTGCTGAAGAAGCAATGAAAATTAAACAGCAGATCAAAGAGGCCCTAAAGTCAAATGAATCAGGTGAATTTGAAACTGCTAATTTTTTGCTTTGTACAGTCAGTGAGGTAACTCATAAATGGGAGCCTGATATTTTTTCAATTTTCCAGCATTTAATACTACCTTTGAATAGTTGTTTTGAAATTTTTAGCAAAATAAATTGGACCTGTTTCCTAATCTGAAGCTGTCTGGCTTTTTATAGAGTTTTGCAGTTCTTTGCTTCTTCATTGTCCATCATCCTACCTCCAAATGCTACCTTAAATCTCTTTTGTTTGTTTGTTTGTTTTATTTTGTTTTGTTGTGTCATTATTCTAGTATACAGTCTTTTGACATCCCCTGTGATAATGTCAGAGCTCATTAAGTAGTTCAGCCAAATTTGACAGTGGAGTAGGTATCCTGAAGGTAATCACAGGAGTTCATGAGAGAGAGTGGCTGGGCAGATGGAGAAAACTCAGGTTAGTGCTTCAGTAGAAAGAACAGCAGGTGCATAATCTCAGTAACGTGTCCACCTAACTGGCTGGTCAATGTTATTACTTGCTTAAAACCATCCCAGGATGTGTTGTGACTTGCAAATATATTAAGCAAAACTAAATGGATTAGTTAAAAGAATAGATGATACAATAGTGCCAACAAACAGCTAGGTATAGAAAAAATGTTTCTTTGCTACGAAGAGTTAGAAAGGCTTATCTAAATGATTTATCAGGCTTTTCAAGAATGGAAAGATGGGAGTACTGTGGGAGAGGTTGCTGCAGCTGGACAATAAAGATGTGAAATTCTAGCTGATGAATACGGTTATGTTAAGGATTTCTGTCAGTATTTATCATCAGTCAGGTACGATGGCTGACAAAAGTGCTTTGAGGGACCAAAACCTTCTGTACAGGGTGTGATGAAGTGTAGCTTTATTTTTATTTTTTGCTGATGGAAGACATGACAGATCAAAGGTAGATATTGCTATCCCTAGTGGAAGTGTTTTGACAATTAAGAACATAGAACTGGAACCTCACAAGTATAAAGTGGAAAGGTCATAACACAAAAGCTGTGGACCCTTTCTTCCATTAGCCACTGTTTACAATGGCTGTAACTTGAGTTCAGAGCATGGAGTGGCAGCATGCAGCTTGTCAATATGATATCCTTAGCTTCTCTCTTTTTCTGCCATTTGAATGTGACAATTCAGGTTTGTGTTGTCTCTATATAGGTGTAGGTGTGAAAACCAAAATGGGATCAATGGAGAAGTCAAATAGCAGTACCAGGAGAAAATACATGGAGAATCTTGCATTTTTGAAAAGCCAATTGATGAAAAACTCTTAATTTTTTATAATTTGGGTTAGCTTAAAATTAAATACAAATATTTCTGATTCGGTTGTGCAGGTAGATATGTGTATGTAAGATGGAACCAGCTAGTGGACTGAGGGCTGTGCTAATATAATTTGAGCTCTGAGAAAATGTGCTCAGCTTCAGGCTTGCTTCCTGGTCTCTAACTATTGAAGTGTAATGCATGTGCTTGTTGCTCTTTGTGAAGTTGTCACATGATTTCTTTTTCAAAAGTAGGATCACCCTCCTAGTATTGGGAGAAATTTCAGCCTGTTGGAAAGAAATGGCATGATTCTTTCTAAGCATTGGTTTCCTTTTCATGTAAGCAACTTGAATTTTGAATGATCACAGTGGGAGGAAAAATTGTTTTGTAAGGCTGGGTAAAAAGAAGTCGTTGTCCATGGGAATCTATTGAGGTGGAGTCCATGAGTCCATGCTGTGAAGAAAGTCCAAAAGAGCTACCAAGTTGAATACACAGTATGAAATGGAAGCGTATTTGAAGAGAGTGACTGAACTTCTTTGGCTGAAAAAGACATTCCGAAGACATAATTGTATGTAGTGAGGATGGTAATACTGAGTCCCCGTAGGCCTTTGGCGCCTCTGCTTATTACCCCTTCAGCCCTTCAGCAGTAGCTTGCATTTGGAGGTAAAATCCCCACAGTAGTAGGTAGCAGGAGTGTTGAATCACTGTGCTCTGGGGACTGCTGCCCTCTGTTCTGCATTATTGTGTTACTATTCGCTCATCTGCCTTTGCTGTTAATATGAGGTCTTGGCCCCCTGTTCCTTTTCTTGGCTTATGGGAATAAACAGGGTAAGTGCTACTATGCTCCTCTGCTATGAGAGGACCCGGTGTCAAATTTTTAATGAGGGTGTGGGGAACTGCTACAGCTTGCTGAAGGCTTTTTTTTTGGTTGGTTTTTTGAGTCTTTGTCCATTTTCGCACTGTCCCTCTGACCTCTAGATTTAAATTCTGATTTCTAGATTTAAATTCTGATTTCTAGTCAGAGACAGGTATTTAGACAGCTGGTTACTTCCAGTTTAATAAAGAGAGTTTTGAGTAACGTGTTCATATCTTACCTTTTTTTTGGATAATTGTCAATTCTGAAAATTGGAAGTATAAAGGAAGTTTGAAACCGCGTTATCTGATTACATTTCTTGTTGCTTTGATTTTTTTTCCCAGAGTTGAAAGTGAAATTAATTTAACGGGTACTAGATCATAAAATGTAGCCCCTAATCAGATAATTTGTGAAACTGTAAAGCTGAAAATGTAGCAGGGAAGTAAATTTTCCAACTGATAATCTTCCTTTCCACCATGCATCAATGCCAAGGCACTGGGGAGACCTTATAATGGCTTTCTAGTAGCTGAAAGGACCCTACAGGAGAGATGGGGAAGGATTCTTCGTTAGAGAGTGTAGTGATAGGACAAGGGGGTAATGGTTTTAAATTGGAAGAGGGGAGATTTAGATTAGATACTAGAAAGAAATTCTTTGCTGTGAGGGTGGTGAGACCCTGGAACAGGCTGCCCAGAGAAGCTGTGGCTGCCCCATCCCTGGGAGTGTTGAAGGCCAGGCTGGATGGGGCTTGGAGCAACCTGCTCTGGTGGGAGGTGTCCCTGCCCATGGCAGGGGCGTTGGAACTGGATGACCTTTAAAGTCCCTTCCAACTCTGACCATTCTGTGATTTAGGATTGAACCCTTCCTGTATGAGAAAATGCCCTCCCATAATGAAGTATTTTTCTGCACGGACTGACTTGTAGGCTTTTCGTATCAACAGTCATTCTGTTTAATATTTTTATGCAGCATTTTATAAATCGCTGCTGTTGGTTCAGAGACAAAGGAAAATGGCTGTGGCAGTGTGAGAAATTCAATTTGCACAAAAGAAAAGATGGCAATTACTGCAAGACGCTTCATCCTAGCATTCATTATAGTCTATGGAATTGATTTTTCTACTGCTTTCCTAGTTCACCTGGCCTCTGGGACACTGATACATGCAGGTGACCAAATTTGGCAGAAGGTGTCCTCACTCCTTCACAGTCTTTTCATGTTCTTGTCGCATTCTATATGCTGGGGTTGGAGCAGGACAAGAGAGGGGAGAAACGAGAATACAGTCCATGCTGTCTTGAGTATGGGAGCTCCTTCCTCGGCTTAAGCAGCTGTTTTACCGGATATGTATCACAGAGTTCACACTACTGTTCATCGTCTGAACAGCTGGAATCTAAATCAAAGCTATTTTTACAGTATTTAAGTAACAAAAACCTTCCCAAGTGTCCTCATAAGCGATTGAGACTGAATATCTGAGCCTTTTTATCTTTGTGATACCAGTGTGTGGAATTCCTGTAGTAAATTCTTCCAAAGACACACCTAGAAATGGGTGGCCAGAAAGTGCGTGTGGAATGGCTGACCTGAACTTCTAACCTTAGAAACCATTAAGAAAAACGGTGCTGCCGACCACACAAATGACTACTGAATAAAACACACAGCGAACAGAAGAGCAGTGTTTCTTTTTCAGACCCTCACTTCTACTTCTCTTGTAATATATAACTTGCAGTTAAAAGAGAATAAAAATTTTCTGAATGTCCTAATGTCACTTGTGAAGTGAGTTCTGGGCTCAACATCTGATTGTACCCCTCGTAGTTGACCAGTGTATAAGGTTTGTGATCCAGGTAAAAGCAGCAGTGACCAGGAGCAGGCAGAATTTCAACTGCTGCTGTAGCTTTTTGACTATTATCAGAAGTGGATTTTATTATTTCTCCTATAATACTTTTATATTGGTTGTATTTTACGTCAGGTGTTTCAGTGTGCTTATCAGAAACCCTGCTTTCCATAATTTGTAATACTGGTAGTCTTTTATCAGGGCTCAGTTTTAAAAACGACCAATGCTGAGATTTCTTCTGCAATCTCTTTGTATTGCTTAATACAAGTCAGGGTTTGGAGGTCGGGGGTAACACCAAAAAAACCCTGCTGACACCTAAGTGTCTGGTGAAATTAGAAAGGAGGAGGTGAAGCTTTTGCCAGCTGGGAAAGACAATCTTAAAAAATCAACACACGTTTCTTGAGCTGCTACATCGAATTCTTTCCAAAATCATGGTTTGCCTCTTCTCCCTCTGCCCACGAGCTGCTTAGGTGAGGCTGGGCCTGCTGTGTTTCTTCATCTGCTTCATTCTTTTTCGAGCACTGCCAATGTCTGTCTGAAGTTGGCCTGGGCTTCCTGCTGACAGGAATGTCCTTGAGCATCTAATGAAATTTTGACAGTGTTTAACCAGGCCAAGAGCTAAAATATTTTCCTTTGATGCAGAACGATCCGCAAATAGTATTGAGTTCCCTGGAGGTCATAGCTAAGCCAGTTGCCATTCTGGTGGAGTTTTTGAGCTTTTTTCTGTTTATACACTTTGCTTATGAAGAGTTTAAATTCACATTGCAAAGATCCCTATCAGTTTCTCCATCTGGCAGGCAAGATGAAATGATTTTGTGCAGTTCACAATGTGGGTAGCAGGAGACTGGGGGGTAAAACTGAAAATTATTTCCACTTTTACATGGAGTAGGAGTACATAGTTGTTTATCTGACTTATTTTGTAGATGTGCTTTTGTTAGGTTTTTCAGGGGTTCCTTTTTCAATTTACTGTTCTAAGAAAATGGAGTAATTGCTCTTTTAAAAGAGTGTCTGATGAGATTTTTAATGCTCCTCAGGCTTACACGGTAGCTGGTTGCTTTGAAGTCCTGTTTTCACAGCTGTCCCCATTCCCTATACAGTCTGTGTGCTGCCTGGCTCAAGTATATGGGCCTCCTTATAAGTGATGTTTTTACATAGATCATAGAATCTTAGAATCATTCAGGTTGGAAGAGACCCTTGGGATCATCAAGTCCAACCATCTGCCCTACTCTACAAATGCTTTTTTTGGGCAGAATTTGGCTTATATTATGTGCTTTGGATCTTGTTTAAGTTAGAAGATCTGGGTATCCAAATAATTTAGTAAACCAACAATTAGTAAGGGGAATTATTTTATACTTCAGAGCCCCAACATGGAGGCAGTTATGTGAAGAAGCACTTTGAATTTTTAATCTAACCATTTTTAATCCAAAATGGTACACAGTACATTTTGATTGGTTGTGACCTGTTTCCAGAAAGAGTTATATTTCTCTGCAAGAATTTACCATAGCACAGTTCCAAAATAACTCTATCCCATGTAGAGCATCTAAACACCGACACTTTCCGTGCGGAATTCCACAAGAGATCCATTGACAAATACGGTTTTCATAGCTACTGTTTATTATTGCTGCAATTATTCCTGTTAACTGTAATGCTTTCTAATGCACTGATACTGAAATATTTTCCCCAAACCTTATTAACTGTTTTCTGCACAGTAGTATTCTTGCATAAAGTACTGCAGAAGCCTGCATGCTGCAGAAGGCGTTGACACAATTGGTGCTTAGGTTTTTTTATGCTAGGTTTCTTCTTTAAAAGGAATTAGAAGTGTAAGGGTTCCTAATGAGGTTGATGGTCTTGATTTGTATCACAACACTCAAGACAGCAGATTTAAGAGCTGTATTGTTTGGAGTACGCACTGAAGAGTGTTTCAGCCAATGCTGGGCATGATAACACTGCAGTGTTACTCTTCTGCCATAATGCTTATGAATTAAGGAAAGGATTTGGGCTAAAGGCAGAAGATATTTATTGGTTATAAATAAACAGCACATGTCAAACACATGGACATTGTTATTCCATGTTCAACAACACTGTTCAACATTCTGCTGAATAATGGGTTTCACAAGAGTACTTCAGGAACAATATTTTGCACAGAAACTAGGGTTCTTTACCATCCTGTCCCATACACAGTATACAAATTATGGAATACTGCAGCATGAGCCTTTCTCTCTGATTCATGATTTTACAATTACGCTTTTGTTCCAGAAATACTGCCTTGGTGCTGTTACTTGTGCAGTAGCTTTCCTCCTCTGCATGGTAATCCTGGCAGGGGGCTCCTTGTTTTTAAGATCATTTGCTCTAGTACATGCAGAGGAGCAGAATTAGTCAGTTGGAATGGTTTGGTGATTTTGCAGATAGAAAGAAACCCTAAAACTTTCATCCAGCATAATAATAAAAGGCAGGTTTATGACCATGTAATCATTTTAGCTGCCTCAGCAGGTCAGGGTATATTGGAAGAAAAAGAAAATCTTTGTCTTGTGTAAGTGCAATTCTGTTCTTTAAAGAGATACCATAATTCTGAAGTCGGTGTATTTGTAGTCGTGGATTTTACAAATACTGAAGCAGAACTGGAGGACCCTATAAAGTTGTCCTCTGCATTTTGACAAGTGGATGCACCTGGATTGTGTGGTAAAAGCTCTATGGCTCACAGTCTCTTCTAAGGTAAAGCTTTGCTAGTAAAACCCCATTTTGAATAGTAGCTGCAGGAGAAGCGTCATCGAGGGCTGGTTGCCATGGAGCAGATGTGTGTGTCTGAAGGACATTCATCAGGACTGACTCTGAGACCAGAAAATACGTTTTCTTGATTGCGACATTCTGTCAGAGGTTTCGCTGGTCCTGATTCTGTGAAAGAAGAGAAGATGATGGTGAAAGGCTGTAAGTGTGTGTGAATGTGTGCAGATGAGTTCTGATTTTACTGTCTTTGTTATAGATGGTGAACCAGAACCTGCTGATGGAAAAATTATGTTCAGGAAGCCAGCCAAACGTTCCTCAGAGAAGTCTTTGGATTTCAATGTAAGTTCAAGTAAGAAGATGAAAGAGGCACAGAAAGCTAAGAGAGAAGCAACTGCTTCTCAGAGTACAGCCAAGCAAATAAAGAATAGCAGTCTTCTCTCATTTGATGATGAAGAAAACGATGATTAGGAGTTGTATTTTTTTATATTTTACTTGCCCTTCTGGGGAGATGAGTAAGAAGTTTTCAAAGCATGTATCCGAGTTGTCTCTTACTTTGTTATAGTCCAACTAGAGAAACAGGCCAAACGTAGCAAGAGCTAAGCTTCTGCAGTGCAGATGGAACTGTATGAACAGTATTTCATGTCTTTATTTTAAGAGAGAGTTTAACCATGTATGTAAAAGCTATTTGAGGTCACAAATGAGTAGCAAAATATACCTGTACATATCCAGCTCATCTGAATTTGCAGTCAATGAATTTTAAAATGTTCTCCATTACTGAAAACATATTTCTTCTTTATTTGCTGGACTCAGTTGACAGTTGCATGTTTTGGGTTTTTTATCTGTTGCTGTTGACTTGACATTCAAAAGAGAAGAGACTTCATTGCTGTGGAACAAAGAGTGAAGTTTTCTGTCTCATAGCTTAACAAAACTTTGCCCTAAGTTTTGCATGTGTGGTTTTGGCAGGTCAGCTCTTCGCAGAGCCCTTGCAGCAGGTCAGCCTGCAGTTGCTAAAAATCATACAGTCTTCATCCTGTCCCTAGTGAATGCAGTCTAAGCATCAAATTCATTTTGTGCTAACAAAATATAAAAAATGATATTTTTCTAGTTGATGGTATCAGCTAATCCAAAGGAGAGATGCCTGAACCCTTGGGGGTTGTGCACTTTGGTTATCACACTGATGGGCTCAGCGTTTTGGTGGTGGGGTTCTCTTGAAGTATATTTGTTCAAGTTGGCTACATAAGTGCTTATAATCATTTGGGATCTCAAACAGCTTACTTAAAAAAAATGTATTTAATCTTTAATCTGTGGAAAAGCATTATTGTGGTTTTTTTCAAGTAGGAAATTGCCAACAGGAAATTTAAGTCAAGAAATGCAATAGCTGTGGTACGAAGTTTTAAACCTGGTCAGTTGCTGGTGTACAGTGCATTGAAAGTGACCCTTTCTGTACCAGGATGTGCTGAAATTGAAAATAACACTGAGAGCTGATGGAATTGGGGAGAACAAGGTGGTGGAAGTGGGGCTAGTTGCTTGAATGGTGTGTTGTGTAACCGTGCTTAAGCAGACCTGAGAGTGCTGCAGAACTAGAGGGTACGAGGCAGTGAAACCAGGTCTGCTGCGTGACAGGGCACCCGGAATTAGTTGGGCTGTAAAGCTTCGTTGAGGAGCAAATTGGAAGTTGCTGTGTGAAACAGCTGGTTTTACTTTGTTAATCTGGTGTTAAACAATAAATTATGTTTTCTGTAAGTGGTCCAAGGATATTTTAATGAGAATTTCAGTGCATAAAACGGGATTTTTTTGTCACCTGATAATGAAGCCTCTTACCACTACTGCCTGTACATAACAGCTTCCTGCAGTACCGGATGCAAATCTGCATACTATTTCACACTAATTGTGTGAGTGCATGTTACCCTGATTTTGAAAATAAATAGATCTGTTGCCCTTTCAGAAACTTAAAGCCTGACCTATAAATGTATATTAAAGTTGTCTTGTAGCACTGGCCTGATACTAGAACTGCCAGAGAGGTGGTGTGTGACAACCTGATTATTTCCATGGGGACACATTACATTTGTAAATACATAATTTTTCTGTATTCTGCATATATAGAAAGAAGATCAAATGTAGGAGGAAGAAATAGAGAATCAAAGGTTCCCAGGGATTAATCTTTCCATTTATTTTGTATACTTAAAACTTGTTTGAATCCATTAAAATATATATACCCCTGAGAAATCTTGTAGCATTAGAGTATACTGAAGGGATATTTGAGCATATTTCAACAACTGAGTAAATACTCTGACTTGCTGAGACTCCTCTGAAAGAATGAATTAACCATTGACTGCTTATTTAAACTTTTCTGGTTATGTTCATCAGCACAAAAATACGCTTTTTTACCTTTTTCTTGCAAAGCCTGAAAGCTCTCACTTGAGCTGCGAGGCAGTTTAGGAGACATGGCTATCAAGAGATAAATGCTTGCCAAGGATCAGAGGGAATTTGGATTTACCTTAAAATTAGAGAGGGCCTACCAAATATGCAGTTATTTTGGCATGTTCAAAGTAAGATTGATGTCATCTTTGAATCTAGTTAGTCATTTCATTTAAACAAAAATTACTGCTTCTAGTGAAAGACTCGTGAGACTGAAACCCAGTAAAAAGAGGGTTTCCTCAAAATATTGGGAGCAGTACTTTTGCTTAATCACGCTCTGCGACTTCAGGTGGCAGCTGTCTGGAATGCAAATAAATTAATTGGCTTTACTTGGAAATGATATAATGAAAGGCATGTTGTTCTTCGGGGAATGCAGCAGGGGGGAGAAAGGTGGATATGGAAAGGCAGTTTCTTTCATTTATTCTGACTGTGATGTGTAGTGTGCTGACCAGGAGGAGACCTTTGTATTCATTGTATTTCACTTCCAGTTGCCCTAACGATAACTAACTAATTGGATATATTTATTACGAGGTGTGAGTGATGCACCAAAGCATCGAGTAGTCATATGAAAATTCAGTGTTCTTAATGTGACACACCAGGAAAATTACACACGCCATCAAGTCCCCATGAAACCTGTGACGAAGGAGAACCATTACTTTTTCATTTAGGAAAGAAATGGGAAGCTGTCTTAAGCAATCACCCGCCTGGAGCAGTGGGTCACGGAAAAACAATAATCACAAGAACTTTCTAATAAAGGGGAAGCCAAAGGGAGCACATGGGACCAGGAATGGGCAGTTTTCCTGGCTTTTTCTTTCTCTGTCTCTTCCTTCTCCCTGTCCCCAGTCCTTTTCCCCTCCTCTAGTGGGGAGGGTGTGTGCAGTGTTTTTTCCTTGCTCCACTAAGAGAGAAGCGTTGTGGAGGAGCAAGGTGAAAGTCGCTGTGGCCTGTTACCTAATACGGGAATCCCGTACAGTTTGTATGAATAAAATCTTTGAAATTTCCCAGTTCATTATGACTCTAAAACGTTTCTTAACGGTGCTATTAGTTCCCGCTCGTCTTTGAGCCAGTAAGCCAGAACAAACCTGGTGAACTCTAGTTGCATTGCAGCAATGGATGCTTGCAGTGGAGGCTGCATATGCTGCAGAAGTGCTTGGGTGTCATCAGGAGAGGGGAGATGCTCTGTCACCTTTCTTCCTTTTGAAGAAATGGGATCTTTCTCCAAATGATTGGTGAATCATCAAGAGTGTGCTGCCTTACTGAGATCAAAGTTGCAAAGATTATGGGACAGAATGAGCAAGAAAATGCACATGTCAGCACATGGTCCAGGAGTTCCTACTCCTTGTTGTTTCTCTAGCCTGATAAGCTTAGTTTTTCTCAATTTAAAGCCAAATTTGTTTGACTGCGAATCATAGAATCATAGAGGTTGGAAGAGACCCTTGGGATCATCAAGTCCAACCATCAGCCCTACTCTACAAGTTCTCCCCTACACCAGATTCCTCAACACCACATCCAATCTACTCTGAAACACAGTCAGGGATGGGGACTCCACCCCCTCCCTGGGCAGCCCAGTCCAGGCTCTGACCACTCTTGCTGGGAAGAATTCTTGCCTCATGTCCAGCCTAACCCTCCCCTGCTGCAGCTTGCAGCCATTCCCTCTCCTTCTGTCGCTCATTGCCCGTGAGAAGAGACCAGCATCAACCTCTCTACAGTGCCCTTTCAAGCAGTTGTAGAGAGGGATGAGGTCTCCCCTCAGCCTCCTCTTCCTCAAACTAAACAACCCCAACTCCCTCAATCGATCCTCATAAGCCTTATTCTCCAGGCCCTTCCCCAGCTCCGTGTCCCTCCTCTGCACTCGCTCCAGCACCTCGATATCTCTCTTGTGTTGAGGTGCCCAGAACTGGACACAAGACTCAAGGTGTGGCCTCACCAGTGCTGAGTCCAGGGGGGCAATCACCTTCCTACTGCTGCTGGTCACACTATTCTTTATGCAAGCCAGGATGCCCTTGGCCTTCTTGGCCACCTGGGCACACTGCTGGCTCATGTTCAGCCGCCCGTCGACCAGCACCCCCAGGTCCTTTTCTGCCAGGCAGCTCTCCAGCACACAATGGTCATTTCATTGGCCTAAACAGGAACGGATGGGTCAGAATCCTGTTCTGATAGTTTTTGTGTCAAGCACTTTTCCAGGAAATATCATTTGCAGGATCAAAGGCTGTGTTTGGCAGACACTGAACACAAGAAGCCCATATTTAGCTGTTTTAATTACACATTTTTCCAAGTTCCATTCCAGGAGTTAATGTCTGTTTTGTTTTTTTTCCAGTGCTTCAGTATATAATCCTGTTAGGAAGCTGCAGATTGATAATGAAGCAGGAAGTAGCAGTGTCATCGCTTCAGCTGATTGTTTCCCTTGCTGGAGTGTATTAACTAAGTAATGCTTCACTTGGCTGCGCAGGGCCAATTGCACTCTCAAGGGCGCGAGGCGTGCCTGAAGATGAGTCATTACCTTTGGTACAGCACAGGAGGTATGATACGCAGTCTCAGCAAGTGTTTGTCCATTGAAGTTGGTTAATAACCTATAGCCCTCTCCCGTGGCAAGATGCCATGAATCAATCCTTTGTGCATTCAGCAAACAGAAAGGCTGCTGTATCAACTGCCTTCTCAGTATCATCCCTTTATTCCCTTTCCTAGAGTGAAGCTCTCTGCAGAGACATTTTTCATGTTGTAGACCTCCCCTTCCATCCCGCTTCATTGAGGGCATTCCCGAGGCAGCAGTCACAAGGGAAGCCATTAAAAGTAAGGGACAGACACCACAGGGTTTTATGTAAGTGACTGCAACCTCCTGTAGACTTCCTCAAGATTTGGAGAACCTATAAAATCTCAGAGCCAGCCCCTGGGAAGTAACTTCCTCCTGGGGAAAATGGATCAGACCAGTTAGGAAAATTAACACAAACCTGAATTCTACAGCGTTTACCCTGCTATCACTTCTTCTTTTTTGTTGGCGGTAAAGCAACAGCTGGCAAAAGCAGCTCTGCCTCTGTCAGGAGATGTAAAGTGGCTTTGGTGCCATTCCAATCCATATGGCACAGGATTCCTCTTCCTTGGCTCCTGTGGCAGCCCTCAGTGCAACGCCTGATCAGTTAAGGCCATGGGCAAGAGGGAGCTACCTTGTAATAGGCAGAAGTTATTAGAGGAAGGTGTTGTTGAGCCTCCGTGGGGTAACGGTGATCAGTGCACATTTTTAGTTTTGATGTCATGAAAGAGTTGTTCCCTTAGGGACAGCACAGTAACAACGAACTTTAAAAGGGCAGATTATAAAACTATGAGAAACATGGTTAACAGCAGGCTGAAGGGCAAAGAGAAGTACTTAAAAACCATAGAGATCTGCCTGGAGGCTATTTAAGAGCATCGTATTAGAGGCACAGATGGTTTGTATACCTCTGAGCAAAAACACAGAAGAATGAAGCTCACAGGGTTACGTGGGAGAGAAGCGTGAGTACAGAAAGGTTGAAAACACGTCCCTTAAAAATGACGACTGTCTGGAAGAGAGTGGGAATTGTTACCAGAAGAGTGGAAAGAGCTGGGAAGTGTCAGTGCTGAGAAAAAGACTCTAGCAGCTGCTGGCTTTGGATCTCCAGGATGAAACACTGAAAAGAGTGATTCTAACGATGTCCCGAGCACTTTGCCTTTGAAAACTGGGCTACTCCAGATAAGACTTCACCAGAAAAACAAGGATGCTTTCGATCTGAGTTAGGTAGCACAGAGCAAAATGTTAATGGAGCCAAATCAGGCTGCACTTTTAATATGTGACCAGGCCAAACTTAAAAAGAGCCCATTCAAACATAGTTTCTCTGTATTAGGACTTTAATTTCACCTTGTGTTAGAAGCAGTGCCAAAAATGACGGTTTTATTCTTTGCCAAAGAAGGTAGAGATTAAAAAAATCAAACATTCCTAAAAATTCTAATTTTAGTAAAAGCAGAAAGCCTACATTTGTTGTGGTACAGCTTTGGGCTGCGAGGGAGACTGTCTGATCAGGATGTAGTGAGGTTTGCAGAGCTTTTTTGCAGCAATGTGTAATCGAGCAGTTGCAGCGTTTTGTGGTGTATCCGAGAAGAGGAAGGTGCGGAGTGTAAGTCAGGAGGGGAGAACAGCTCGGGCATCATGAAACCTGATGTTTCAGGATGTTTCATGCTGTTTCATGCACACATGATGTTTCATGTGCGCAAGGAAAGTGTCCTTGGGAAATCCATGGAAGTTACTTTCGGGTTTAAAACCAAGGAAAGGCGGGGGAAGGTTAGAACAAGTATTTTGGCAGTAAAGACTCGCTGTGCACAGTCTCAGTGGGACTAGAGCCCTGGCATCTCGGCTGGTTTCTTCTGCCCCGTTAAATTGAAACAAACAATTCAGCTGCTGCCCGAGTCTCTTCTTGTCCCCTCTGACGTGCCAGCTATCTCGAGAGAAGAGACTGAGCGTTGTTCTGATCAGTGCCGCAGCAGCAGCTTTTATGATTTAAGGGCTGCATAAAATTTATGGAGCACTGAGAAGAGCTTAAATCAATTTTATGATTTTCATAAATTATTGCAGGCAGAGCGTGTTTGTGCAGGCAGGCTGTTTATCCAATGGACAGCACCATTCACAACGGGGATTTTCAAAGGCACCTGTGGGAATTACACATTTGAGTTCGATGGGAGTTGGAAGACTTGTTCCTTTGAGCTACTTGGTATGCCACTATGAATTTTTAATCGTGCCAAATTGTTTCAAATACTCAGTGAAAATCAAAATTAGAGGAAGGTCAAATTCTGAGCAATTTTAAAATTTCATTTAAATTCTTAATGTGCTTGTAAACAGTGGGTGTGTAACTCCTAATTCTATTTCAGGTGAAAAACTCCTTTGGCACTTGAAGAGTTAACCCTTTCCTTTACCAGTGTCTTTTGGGCTTTTTTAGGCTTGAGGCTCTACCTGCAAATTACTCCAGCTGCTACAGACGAGGATCTGCCTGCAGAGCAGAAAGAGAAACAATAACTGGTTATTCTTGTTATGATTCTCATAGCACATTTCATGATTGTATAAGATGACAAATATAATTCCATTCATTACAGAAATGACTAGAGCTTGATCTTTCCTTCTGGACAGCTAGCCAAGGTGGAGCTGCTAAGATACAGATTCCATTTCATGCTAATTTGGGTATTATTGATGATTGAAAGAGCCCCCCCCTCACTGGGAGCTATGCCCATCAGGATACAGATAGACTGGAGGCCTTTTGTCATATCGGGGTATCTCTGAGCTTTAACATTCGGTACTTAATTTTCTGTATTTTAAACTTCTCCAGCTTCTCTGAAAAGAAATAATTGCGTTTCAGGTTATTGCAGCCAGAATATGCTCAACTATTAATGGGAAGAATGGTTGTTGAATTCCTCTGTGCTGGATGGGCAGCTTGGGCTAATTTCTTTTCTGACGCTACTCCATTGTTCTCAATGAAACGACACTGATCGATTGATTCTTATTAGACCTGCTAGGACATGGTAGTCTGAGACAAACAGGTTTAAATTCGATGAGATGAAATGTTGGACACTCCAGTATCTCGCCACTTGGTTTTCCATAAGTGATGGGAGCGACTGACTCGGTGGTCATTCTGCAGGAAGGGGTCTGTGACTGTTGTGAATTAAAAAACTGAAGACAGGCCTTGCTGTGAGGAAAACGAATGCAATTTCGGCTCTATAAATAGTGTGTCATGGAGAAGAAATGTGAAGTAGTCCTGCCCTACTTATTCTCTGCTTCAGACTTCAGCTGCAGTAATGTGTCTACTTTTCTGCACTCTACTTCAAAAAAGAAAAAGGTAGACCAATTGGAAAGTCCAGCAGAAAGTAGTGCTATTGATCCAAAGTCTAGAAAACATGACCTGTGAGGAGAGATTGAAAGAAGTGGGTTTGCACTTCTAGAGAACAGAGATGCAGGGGAGGGAATAACAATGTGATACCAGTCTTCAGATATGTAAAGCTTGCTGCAAAGAGGAAAGTAATAAATTGTTCTCTACTGGGAATACAAAAAGAACTAATGGTTTTAAATTGCAGCAAAGGAGATTTAAGGAAGACATTAGGACAAGCTTTCTAGCTGTAACAGTAGTGAAGTGCTGAAACAGATTTGCCTGGGGAGGTTTTGGGATCTTCATTGCCAGACATTTTTAAGAACAGGTTAGACAAACATCTGTCAGGAATGATTTGGGTATAATTGATCCTGCCTTAGGGCAGAGGGCTGGACTAGGTGACCTCGCAAGGTCCCTTCCAGCCCTGTTTTCTACGGCTCTCTTGTTAGGAAGGCTGATGTGATATTCCTAGGGCCTTATCATTCCTTTTAAAAGCAAAAACCACACTGTAGCAATGCCAAGAGTCAGATTTAAAGTGAGAACATCTGGGAAAATTTGGAGCTTAAGGTTGATATCCCACCCTTAATTACTAACACTTTAATGCACGTAACACAGTTGGACTTTTTCAAAGGCACTTGGAGGTCACAGAGCTGTCTTTTATGACCAGACTGTGATTTTTCTAATAGTGTAAGAATCTGTTTCTTCTGTCATGTACTGATCTTAGGTATTGCAACATCCCTTTTGTCATGGAGTAAGTAGCAGGCATTGGTTTTTTCACATCTAGCACATTCCAGGTGGGGTCCCTCTCATTTCACATGCCATCACACATTTGGCCACACGCTTTGCTTCCGCTCACTCACTCCCAAGCTCGTTCTTCCTCTCCAGTTCAGCATGATGCTAGTGCTCAGCTTCATTACGTGGCTGTGTTTAAATCTCTATACCGCTGTTAAGGCACTTGGTATGGTCCTCTCCGTTCTCAGACGCCGGATATTCCTCCTGCTGCTTTCTGCTCGCGTGTTCTTTTATTCCTGTTGATAAATTTCATTTTCATCTGCCTTTTGCTGCTTTCCCTTCAAGCTGTGCTTGCGTTACAAACTGCGGTTCAGCAGTTTAGCAATTGGATTGCATCCAAATATTACCAAATGCCACATCTTTTAATATCAGGCAGAGCAGCTTGAATTTCCTTTCTCAGAGTGCTGTCAAAGACACACTGGCATGTTTTCTGTGCAAATGCCAAAAAAGAAAAGTTTAACAAAAGGTAGGGGGTGTGAAGCAAGCTGAAATGTCTGCATTCCCAGAATTTTGTATTTTCCCTGATTTCAGGTTTTAGTTCGTGACCCAGCTGCTGATTTATGTAACTTTGTGGAACTAGGCCAGTTTGGAGCAGCCAAGAATCTGGCACTGTCACTTTTGTGACTGGTGGTACCTTAGCACTCAGCGATGCCACTCCGTATGTTTTCCTCCCCAAAGGTGGTGCCTGCCCATTGGTGATCGCAGTATTGCCAAGCCCTCAGTTCTAAAGAATCCTCTGTCGAGTGGGGTTATAATATATATACACAGACACAGGCACACACACATATATATGTTTATCTTATATATTTGAGTTTGGCACTTCAGCGTTTATGGCTTTGGAGCTTTTCTTTGCAGCCACACAGATATTAGAAACTAAAGTAAAAATAAAACCAAACCCAGAATAAAACTGGGTTTTTCATGTAATCACGGAATGCTTCCAAGAAGCTGGGACTTGAAAAAATTCAGCAGGTACCAGAAAAGCTGGTAACGTTATGACTGGATATTTGGGCGTTAAATTGTTTTATGCATCCAGCAGAGAAAGATGGTATCAGTTGTTTTTCATAACGGTGAAATGCTTGTCAGGGTGCTGTAAGACACCCTTTGCTCTACCCATGTTTGATATTTCCTTGTTAGAGACTGACTGTGTTCACTCAAGCTGTGGGTATTGCATGAGGTCTGCCACAGAGGAGGACTTCTCTTGATTGCTGGAGGCCTTGGATCAGAGTCAAGGCTAGCTTTTGCCATGGTTGCTCATCCGTTTCACTCCAGACTTGCCCTTCACATGTTTTGGAAATAGATGGACAAACAGCACAGATATGCTGGATCTCCCAGATCCTGGCTGCCTTCCTTGTCTTTGTTGTGCATTCTTTGTGCCTATTCCCAGCTTCTGCTGTGGTTGTTTGTGTGGGGTGGGTAAACTGCACATCCAGGTTGGTGCTCCTGAACCCATGTGCCCCCAGAGTTTGGGCTTGAGATGCACCAGCTCAGCACAGGCCTTTGTCTGAGGATGGATTTCCCCCATGTCACTTGTTTTTACTTTGTGCTTTGCATTGCTTCAAACACTCATTGTCTCTCCCGTGTGGGTACAGTCCCTGGCAAGGGATGGTGTGACCCTGAAACGCAGTTTCATTCCTTTTGTCCCCTGGTTAGTGCCGAGATGGAGAGGAAGGTAAGCCCTGTTATTTGGACACCGCAACAGGGATTCTGCTCCTGTCACGTTTCCTGGGCAATACTGGTTCTTAAGGTCTTGTTTTCCCATTTTGGCAGCTCAGCCTATACCACAGCATGTAATACGTTTTTCCTTCCACCTTTGTGCCTAACCGGGCTATTTACATTTGGTGGCAATGGTTTTGGATTGCGAGTGTCCAGTGTGTTTTCCCTTGTGCCTCTTTGGCCATTATGCTCTTTAGTTCTTCCTCCTCCCTGCAGCCCCAGCGCTGAGGCTGACAGGTCACCCAGCAAATCTTCACCGCAGGGAGGGACGGGGCCTGTTGACTGCATCTCGGGAGCAGAACCAGAGTGAACATTTGCCATATGGGCCTGTTTCTCAAATCAGCGAGGTAAGGTGTTCTCATGCCATCCCACCTCTGCAGCAAACCTTCTGTGTTGTCCTCTTTGCCCTCTGTTTTGGGTTGGCAATGGCCAAAAGTGCCTGTGAATGGTGTTCCACCATTCCCCCAGCTCCTCTGCACGTCTGAGGAGTTCAGAGAGTCCACAGTGGCTGCAGCACCACCTGGATTTGGGGTTTGAGTGAGTTAGAGATGTGTATGGGTAGATGCTAGGTTTTTTAAGACACCTTTCGGAGCTTGAGAGCCTGTGTCGGCTTTAATAAAGAAATGCTTTTATCTCAGGTGTCACCTTTAGTGCAGTCATTCACCACCAAAGCACAAACTCGTACCCATGGATCTGGATGAGCTGTGCAGTTCAGAAAGCCAGTTCCTAGGTGATGGTTTGAAGGGACAACACCCTTGTGTCATGAGTTACAGAGCACCTATGCCAGAGGAGCCCTAATCTGTGCTACAGACTCCAGGGTGCTACTTTGCTACCAAAAAAAAATAAAATAAAATAGCAATTTGTAAATGAATCAGGGAGATTTTAAAATCAATTTCCTTCAGCCAACAGCAGTTATTGAAATGGCTGCAGTTATCACTGAGGACTGAGCGTATAAAGTGCTTCAAGATACAGAATTGGATTCTATAAACATATAATTCTTTTATCAATAATTCTTAAAAGCGGGCTTCTTTCTGTACTCTCCCTTTTGCCAAAACTCTCCTCTCTATTATACACTGAGCTCCTTTCCCTCCCGGATAGCTGCGGATTTGTTGGTATACAAATTAATTTTTTCATTGACTGGAATGAACAGTTGGAGGATAAGAATGCCATTGCTGTTCATACCTAAAGGTAATCAATACAGGTACAGAGCAACAAATATTTTCTAACCGGGTAAGCATCCTCTCTAGCCTTATTTCCTGTCTCTAACCCCCCCGGGACTGTATCCTGGCTGCTGTACGTGTGAACAAAGATGTGAGAGGCAACAGCATTTAAATCTTGTTACCACAGAAGCATCATGAGAGAGAAATTCCTCTCCTCCTCTCGGCTCTTCCCCTTCTCTAGCTCAGCAATCACTCACTCCTAATAATCTATGCCGACTCTTTGACTGCGGTGGCAATAATTATTTGTCCATCAGCAATTTATAACCCCCAAAAGAGTGGGGAAGAAATAGCTTCCCTACATTTGAAATAGCTTGACATATGTGTGGGAATGGCAGACAGCAGTCTGCAGCTATGGTACTTAAGAGAGAGGATGTAATGGGGTGTTACGATGATATTATATATATTATATGCTATATATTATATGATATTGTTTTGATTATGATTTTGATTGGAAGAGACTTTTAAGATCATCAATTTCAGCTATCAACCTAACACTGCCAAATTACCTTTAAACCATGTCCCTCAGCACTACATCTATCTGTCCTTCAAACACTTCCAGGGATGGTGACTCTATCGCTTCCCTGGGCAGCCAGTTCCAGTGCTTAGTAACCCTTTTGGTGAAGAAATTTTTCCTAATATCCAGTGGAAACCTCCTGTGGCCCAACTTCAGGCTGTTTCATCTTGTCCTATCGCCTGTTACTTGAGAGAAAAATGACCTCCACCTCTCCACACCCTCCTTCAGGTAGCTGTAGGTAGCGGTAAGGTCTGCCCTCAGCCTCCTTCTCTCCAGGCTGAACGTCCCCAGCTCCTTCTCTGAAGACTTGTTCTCACCAGCTCCCCTGCCCTTCTCTGCACACTCCCCCATATTTACATCAGCCCGGGCCCTGCCTGCAAAGTGAGTTATGATTAGCACGTAAAAAGCAAAGGAATGGGGAAAGAACGGCAAAAAGTAGTGGGGTTTGCCCTGTTCCCGGCCTATTACACTGGTCAGCTCTTCCCAGGTCATCCCTTGGTGCGTTTTGTGGTGTTCCAGGCTTTTCTTGCTCCGCGACACCGGGGATATTTGTCCTCCCTTGGAGCCAGGTTCTGCCTTAATTTACGCCTGAACTCGGTGTGGGGCTGACGGAGCTAAATTCTGCTTCGCTCCAGCCGGCTGGCCCTGTCACAGGATCCGCAAAGGAAATGCCGGAGCGAGAGGGAGGAGGAGGCCGGCCGCCTCAGGAGCAGCGGTCCAGCTGCTCTAGCGTGCCCACCCTCCCTTCCCAGACAGGCTTCCTTCAACGCAAATCCTCTAGCCAGCAACCCCGCCGAGGCTGCCCGCTGGAGCGCCGCGGGGCCAGGCGGCGGCGACCGGCTGCAGCGCGGTGGT
>VZTM01002616.1:374942-399894 GCA_013400555.1 Jacana jacana | reverse complement strand
GCCTTGGCTGGCAGGCGGCGCGGTTTCCGTAGGGCTGTCAGCAGAAGAGTTGCAGGGCGGGGGCTTGGGGTTGGTTTGTTGGTTTGTTTATTTTGTCCTTATTTCACAGACTCGCAGAATGGTAGGGCTTGGAAGGGACCTTCGATCATCTAGAGATCATCTAGTCCAAGCCCCCTGCCAGAGCAGGAATGCATCCAGGCGGGTTTTGAGTATCTCCAGAGAAGGAGACTCCACACCTTCCCTGAGCAGCCATCATTGCTTGTCATTCCTGGAGAAGGATGGGACCTGTGGGAATAAGCCATGCTGTTGCCGCAGTACCAGTGCAGGGATGATGCCATGGGTGTTCACGTGAGACCTCACCTAAAGCTGCAATTTTACCTTCTCTCCTTTCTCTGCCCCATCGGGCGACTGCTTACTGTCCTTATGCCTCCCACTCCCTAGTGATGACAAGGGACTCCTGAGTGAAAATTATTACAAATTAATGGGTGTATGCAAGTTTGCTGATGATACAAAACTGGGAGGGGTGGCTGACACACCTGAAGCCATGCCACCGTACAGCAAGACCTGGACAGGCTGGAGAGTTGGGCAGAGAGGAACCTGATGAAATTCAACAAGGGCAAGTGTAGGGTCCTGCACCTGGGGAGGAAGAACCCCCTGCACCAGTACAGGCTGGGCATTGACCTGCTGGAGAGCAACTCTGAGGAAAAAGAACGGGTGGACAACATGACCACAGGCCAGCAATGTGCCCTGGTGGCCAAGAAGGCTAATGGCATCATGGGGTGCATGAGGAAGATTGTGACCAGCAGGTTGAGGGAGGTTATCCTTCCCTTCTACTGTGCCTTGGTGAGGCCCCATCTGGAGTACTGCATCCAGTTCTGGGTTCCCCAGTTCAAGAAGGACAGGGAACTACTGGAGAGGGTACAGCAGAGGGCTACAAAGATGATAAGGAGCCTGGAGCATCTCTCTTGTGAGGAAAGGCTCAAGGACTTGGGTCTTTTTAGTCTGGAGAAGAGGAAGCTGGGGGGTGGGGGGATCTGTTCAACACCTATAAATACTTAAAAAGTGGATGTCAAGAGCATGGGTCCAGTCTTTTTTAAGTGGTGCCCAGTGACAGGACAAGAGTAAATGGGCACACACTTGTACTTATAAAGTTCTCTTTAAATATGAGGAGGAACTTCTTCACTTTGAGTGTGGCAGAGCCCTGGAACAGGCTGCTCTGTTCAAACCCGCCTGGACACATTCCTGTGCAACCTGCTCCAGGTGGACCTGCTTTAGCAGGGGGGTTGGATTAGATGATCTCCAGAGGTCCCTTCCAGCCCCGTAGCATTCTGTGATTCTGCGAATTACAAAAAGCAGTGCTACTGATAATTAAATTGGCAACCCCATCTTTGTTGCAGCAGACCAGGGTTAGCTTCACTCTGCTTCAGCAGCTGTGTCCACGCCATCTGGAGGTGAAACTTAAGTTCCCCTTTGCCCTTTGGGCAGGCAGTGAGCCTCTAAGCGTAACTCTTTGAAGCCAGGCCTCTTTACATGGCTCAGCACGTCCAACATGCTCCAGTGCCACCAGGCACACAGGAGAAAGCCTGGCCACAAACTATCTGTGGGGGCAGCGCAGCTCACTGTAACTAAAGCCCTAAAGCCATTCCAGAAGCCGCTCTTTCAGGGAGGTCCAGATGAAACCAGAGAGGCTCTTTGCTCCACGCAAAATAGAGGTTTAAAGGCTCAGGCATCCTTTCTCATCTATAGCGAGGGGGGCTCTGCTTGTCGTATCATGGACGTTACTCTATTTCAGGAAGTCTGAATGTGGGGCAGTTGTCCCCCTTCCTGGTGGGGGATCACAAACAGGTGTCAGGGTTTTTATGACCATCCGGGACTTCTCAGGTTGCTAAATGGGTGGGGGAATCCCTTCCAGATCCTGCCCAGCTGAGAAGGGGATTCCAGGGGGTTCCTGCCATGGAAAAGGCTGGCAGCCTAGCTCTGCTCTAATTACAGTATCAGAGGGAGGCAATATTAGAGGTGTAGACGATGGAGGGTATTTACTGTCCCCCCTCCTTTCTCCAGGAAGCACTTTCTGTTCTTTGCGGCCAGTTTTAGCAGCTCAGGAGTACTGAAAGCTCAAGAGCTCCTGGTGCTTAAACCAAAAATGAAACAAAGGAAGAGTGAGAGAAGGTTGATTCCATTTCTTGTATGACAACCTCCACCCTTCAAGCTCCGGCATAAGCGTTTGCAGAACCAGACCCTTCAGTGAAATGCACGCTTTGAATTTCAAGCCCAAACTTCTCTCACCATATGCAAAGACTTTGTCATCGCACTGATCCTTGTCATCACATCTGCCTGATCAAAGCGTTCCTGGACAGAAAAGTGGGGGTTGTGTTTGCCAAGCAGGGTAAAATAAAAAAAGGAAGAAGTAGCTGTATGCCTTATCCCAGCCTGTCGTTGCTCTTACGGTTGCACTCACAAGAGGTGCTGCCTTTGCCTGCAGAGCCGGTATTTGACACCTTTGTTTACAAAAGCTCCAGATAACCTCCTCTGCAGGAGGTGCTACAGAAGAGCAAGGCTCTTTCCTCGTTTATTCAGAGCCCCAGGGCTGCGGAAGAATGGACAGGAAGCTCTGTCCAGGAATTAATATTCCCACTATCCCCTACCAGTTTGTCAAAACTTATTTTTTTGTTTTTCCATGGGGTTTTTAAATCTGTGCAGTCTTTTCCACATCCCATCTCCTCCACCCTGTGGTAGTTCGTTCCTGGGCTACAGGCATTTGCACCAGCCAAACGTATGGGGGGATTTAAAACAATGAAACAGGTACTTTACATGTAATTAATTTAGTGATTTGCTCAGCTGCTGATTCACGTGCATAACCCCAATTAACATTAACGGGAGTTATGTAGGCACGTCAAGGGCAGAATAGACCCCTAATAATCTAACATGGAATGTTATTACGTTACTGCTGTAATTATACCCTGCACAGACATCATTCCTGCTTTGCCTCATGCGCGGCTCTTCAGATGCGGTGGCTGCTGGCCGGTACGCTGTCAGCGTTGGTGCTGAGCTTACACTGAGCACTGTCCTTCCTTCTGCCTTGTTCCTCCGCTGCCTGGCCCCAAATGGTACACGGAGCTAAATAAGTAACCAGCCCGTTGGTGTTTTGCAAAGCTAGAAGTTTTGGGTTTTTTGAAGGTGATACTGGAAGCCAGAAACAATCAAAAAAACAAGAAACCTCAGCAGAACAGCATGTCATCTCTCCTTCAGCATTTTATTTTTATTTATTTTTAATTAGAATCTGAGCAAGCATGGCTGAGACACCTTTAGCCTCATGGTCAAAGAAAGTCGGGTGTACACGAATCATACCTCTCAAGGAGGTGTTGAAGCAATTCTGCTGCTCCAGAGGTTTTGTGGTCTTTGTTAACTGAGAAAAAGGGAGGAAAAGAGAGAGCGGTCCTATCCTGGTGCACCAGCTGGCTGTTAGTGGAGACTAAAGAAATGGAGAAAAGTGAACCTTATCTGACCAGTATAAATAGCAATTTTTGGGTCATCTGGCTTAACACAGTCTGTTCTGCCCCTTGTTTTGTCCAGTGAAGCTGTTGTGTATGGGCAACCGCTTTCCAGTTTGGGCTGTGGGGTATATTCTGCCTCTGTGTTCGTGCCACCACTCTCTGGACTCTTCACATTGTTGTCTCCAGGCTTTCTCCGGTGCGTCTGCAGAAGGTGAGGCCCGATACATTTCTGGGTACGTGGGCTGCTGTTCAGACCTGCGTATTTGCAGCAGCTAAAGACCCATCTCCTTCCAACTAATCGTCAGCTCCCCGTGGCCATCGTGCCCGGTACCTTGGATACGATCCTGCCGTGGAACCAGAGGTACACACAGCACGCCTGCAACTTCGCGGGATCACGCAGCTAAGCCAAGTAGTTCAGATTAGCTTGGCAATTAAGGGATAGTGAAAAGCAGCAAATCCTTAATGCTGACTGACAACATGGCACTTGTTGGAGAGGGAAAAAAAAAACTTGACGGAAAGGGGAAAAAAAAGAAGCGCTTGCAGAAACCTGAGCGTCACGAAACAGCCAAAACCCCCGAGTTAATGCACTTTTTATGTGCTCGCCATGAGGCAGTCAGCATGGTTTGAGCTGGAGGTACTGGCTGATACCAACATGCACCAGGCCAGGAGTTTGGGTTTACTGCTGCTGTTTGTGGGGGCCCTAGTGTTTGTTAAAGTGTTTGCTAAAACAGAGCTCTGTTGCCAAGGTAACAGCTACCTAACTTTATTACTAAAACTACACTAATTCAAACAGGGATCTGAACAAACAGATTCATGTTAATTTCAAGCTTCATTAAAAACATGAGGGAAAAAAAAAATCAATGTTTGCCAAATGGAAAAAGAAATCAATAGAGAAATTTTTATTTTCAGCCTTTTAAGTGGAGTTTTGTAAACAATAGGGGCTAAAAAAGTAAAACTACATGAGGGTGGTACAGGGCATGCTTGGAAGCTGTGCCGTAAACTGGAGAACAAAACCATTCAGTGATAGCGCGGGAATGATCACTAGGGCTGTGAAACCTCGAGGAGCAGAATGACCTGTCTCACAGCATGGGCAGTCAGGTCCCCAAACACCTTGTCTGGTGCCCCCAGGCAATGACCAAAAGCCTCAGAGAAGAGCCAAGGGGTGATTGTGCCGTGTCCCACGTTCCTCTGAGCAGTGTGGGTGACAGCAGCTGTGCCTGTGTTCCTGCCGGGGCTGTGCTGAACACTTGCTAGCGACCAACACACAAACGCTCCAGGGATCCCGCTTATGTCGTTTGACTCCTCATTGGTGCCAGAGCCCCCGCTGCCCCCGTTTGCCCCACCCGATTGGCAGAAGAGTGCCGATACACTGGCACGTGCTGCGGGCACAGTCGTAGCCTGCCGTGTGGCCACAGCCCAGTGGCATGCTGGCACGGGGACAGCTGGGACTATTGGGTGACGTGGTGCCGCTGAAAGGGACGTTGGGGATGGGGTATCGCCTGCGGCTGAGACGCCGGGTAAGCACTCAGGAGATCTGCATCTGTCTCCTCCTTGCTCTGATCCTCCATGCTGTGCCCCTAGCTATAAAAGGGGAGTCGGAGGTCTGAGCTTCCTGATGTCATTTTGAGGCTAAATCCATTATTCTGGGCAGCTACTCAGGAGGCAGCAAGGCTTGGAGGGCGCCAAGTGAGCTGTTTTCAAAGCAGGTTTTTGCATGGTAACTCAGGCATTGGCTCTTCGTGCTTTACATGACATTAATCTCATCCCAGAAGCCCCAGTTTCTTTCCTTTCAAATGAAGGCTGTCTTGACAGGTCCATGAGTTTTGAAGCTGTTAGAAAAAGATTTTCACAAGGAGTAACAACGACTTTTCCCCTTCACTGGGCCATATCTTTTCCAATTTGCCACTGTTAATAAATATTCTCTTTTCCAAAATCTGGATAGAGGAGAGATAATTTTTCTGAATTCTCCACGTTAGTGTGTTTCCTTTTGTTGCTTAAAAGATTGAAAATAATTGAACCTAACCTTAAAGTGGCTTAAGTGCAGGTAGTGAGAGTTCCTGATAGAAGTCAGTTCAAGATCCATGTGATTTCATTATTTTCAAGAACAGGCTGTTTTATTCCTTTCTCTGAAGCATGAACTGAACACTGTCAGTCTCCCTCACCAGTGATGTTTCAGATAGGTGTGTAACAGTAGGTTTTACCTTCCCAACTAGAAAACAGGGAAGGTAATGTCACATTCTTGCCTTTTGGGCAGACCTCTACCAAGTTGTTCTGTTTCCAGCTGGGATAGAGTTAATTTTTGTCCAGTAGCTGCCGTGTTTTGCATTTAGCAGGAGAATGATGTTTATGGCACACGGGTATTTTTCTAGTTGTAGCTAAGTAATGCTTCTGTTAAGGCAAGGACTTTTTCAGCTTCTCATAGAAGCTGAGAGGGAGCATAGACAGGACAGCTGGCTGAAGGAATATTCCACGTGGTAAAAGTCAGTGTATAAATGGGGGTTGGCTGGGGGACAGGGATCCACGACGGGCTGGTGGTGAGCAATTGTATCGCATCACTTATTTTGTATATTCTTTTACCATTATTTGTAGTATTATTTTCTCTTCTATTCTCTTCAGCTGTCTTTATCGCAACCCACAGGGGTTTTATTTTCCCTTTCTCTTTTCCCTCCCCTGCTGGGGGGAGTGGAGAGTGAAGTGAATGGCTGTGTTTCCCTAGTTGCTGGATGGGGTTAGACACTGTCACATGCGAATAACACATGATCTATCTCAATAGGGTTCTCCAAAAAAAGCAGGTAGGGCACAGAATGTGTAGCTAGCGTTTATATCCCAAGCACTGAGGGTTTAGTTTTTACTGTCTTTGGCAGCTGTAAAGACAAAATCAGTGAATGATGATAGGAGGATGGTTGGACTGGATGATCTTGTAGGTCCTTTCCAACCCTGTGTTTCTATGATTCTATCAAAGGCAAAATCTGTTGGGCAAACACTGCTAAGGCCTATCTGGTACAGAAACAGTGTAAATGGGACAAACCCAACCTACTGCACAAGGTAGTAGTTTATTTGTTATCCTCCTAAGGATAACTAATGATTGGGATGCTGTTCAGAGTACAGTAAACGATGTCACCAAGTAGAGCCTGAGTGCAGCAGTCCTTTCAAAGAAGGGACTGGTGATAACAGAAGCCTCTGGCAACGTTTAAGATTATTTTTGTTAGGACAGGTGGTTTCTCCTCTCATTAGTCTTTGGAGAGGCACCCTCTACTAAAATGGCACGTGATACCTCTTTTCCTCTCCTCCTCTCCCCCTTTTCCAGCCACCTCACTAGTATTACATTGTTTGCCCTGTATTCTAAATGGTATTTACTTTAAACCGCCTTTGATTCGGTTACTTCACCTTGGCATCCCATCAGCTGGCAAACAGAAGTAATGAAGTGAAGGGAACATAGTTGAGTTGATATCTTAAATGCACACAAATCCCACATGCTGTGGCAACAACAAAATTAATAACAAACACACTGCATGAAAATCCTCTTAAGTTCCTTTTTTTTTTCAATTCCAGCCTTGCCTACAACAGGAGGAGGAACATCTTAAAAAAATAATCCCATAATATTCCTGAACTAACAGCATTGGCATGGGGCACAGGATGGTCTTCTTGTGCTTCTCTGCATATCTCAGACAATCGCAGCTGCTGCTAGTAAATTAATGGCTGCAAGGGGGCTGGGAGAGGGAGAGCGCGGGGAAAAAAGGGCAGTGGGAAGCCTCCTCGGTGGCCTTGTCTCCGCCAAAACTAAATATTTTCATTGGAGCTTTTTCCATTCAACAATTGGCAGCTTTACCCAGAGGCCTTAAACAGACAGAAAAATTCTTACTGTTGTAAAAGTGACTGCTAATGGGATGCAGCACTATCTGCTAATGTTCGTGAATGATTATCTATTTAATAATAGAATTGTCTTCTCCTCAGGTGCCTTTCTTCTTTCTTTTCTTTTAAATTCTTGCCTGCTGTGTCTGCCCGCTTCCCTTTGCCCTAGAAATTAAACCTTGGTACATTTCATGCAAGATTTATGCTAGAAACATTGGCTGGTATTTCATTGTCAGTCAGGGTGGGACTCTGCTGTGACATTTCCAGCTATATTTTTATGGCAGATGCAGATAAATCAACATCAAGCATAAAACCAAACTTAGTTATTTTTTTTCCTTCTGGCAGAGTTCATTTACATCAGTGAATCACACTAAAAGGTGCACCACCCAAACCACTTCTGGCCTGTGTTACTTAGGTCTGCCCCGGAGGGCTTTGCTGGGATGGATCTAGCTGGACTGCCAGTAGCTCGAGTGGTGGTTGTGTGTCTGTGCCTGCATGTGTGCAGGGAGAGTCGCTGAAGTGCAGGGGGAACAGTGAAAGGAAAAGCAAAAGACTTCAGGTATGCAATTTCTTATTACAGTGTTTGGGTGAAAAACTCCAAAGAGATGAAGTTTGGAGAAGAAAAATAGCAGGGCATCCTGACACCTTGAAACCCAGCTTGACTCCTGCCGTCTGTTGGATTCGGTGGAGGTGGCTGAAGAGGATGCTGACTTCTGCTTGCCCACCTCACCTCAGCCAGAGCTTATTGCTGTCAGGAGCGGGACACCATAGAACAACCGACCTGGTTGTATCTCAAGGTAGCAACCCAGCACAATAATTTGATTCAAAGAAGTTGTTCCCAACGAAGGCTTTATTTGTAACAGTCTTGTAAAAGATCTGATTTTTCACTGTCAAAGCTTCCAGCCTGCTCTGGACTTTTCCGATTGGATTGGAATGGTGGACAGAGCATGCAGGAAGAGTAGTATTAAGCTGGAAAGTGATTTGATAGCCACAGTCAGTACTTTCGTCAGCAGGGACAGTTATCCATGGTGTTGAAGTCCTTATTGCTGATAGTCAATGGCCAATGGCTCTTTTTCGCACTTACCTCCTGCCTTAATGAAAGCAGAGGCTGCAAAATCAGTGGCGAAGGGACATGGGAGGAAAAGAGAAAACAAAACAAACATAAGGAGATGCCAGGCAGGTTTGGTGATGGTAGGAGGGAGGGAGGGATCCTGGTGAGGCAGAGAGAGAAGAGTGAGGCATGCAGAGCCCCAGGGTGTAGGATCCTAGGAAGATGTTGGAGCAAGAAGGGAATGGGAACCTGTACTCAGTGAGCTCCCATTACTATGAACCCATAAACTTGGCCTGTAGAGTGGGAGTCCCTCATTTACTCCCTTCTTTTCCCCCTTCTCAGAGGAGGCTTGGAGGTGGTGCCTTTCAGGGACCATCCAGCTGCAATGCCTTTTCCACTGGAAACTTTTCCCAGTTTCCTGGAGACATCCTCTGTCTCCCTCTGCTTTCTCTGGCACATAGTCTTTGCATTGTTAAATGTCGATGCATTCTCATTCTGCAAGGCTTTCTGCCACTTGAATTTCTTTGGCCTTAGATGTTGTTTTCTCTTCAGTGCTTGCTTTTTCTGGACCCAGGGGGACAGAGGAGTGGGAGGAGACTGATGTAAATTAACCATCGAGCATAAATCCTGTAAGACCACTACCTACACTGAAGCTGCCTGGAATTCTTGCAGCTGAGAACCTGCTTTGTTGTGTCTGTCTCTTCTGTGTCTTTTCTGTTGCCTGTTGTAAAAAAACAAAACCACCAAACCAAACCAACCAGAAAAACACTCCACCAAAACTCCAGTTCTTTCTGTTTTGCTCTCCTAAGAGGTGCAGCTGTATGCTAATAGTCTGCTTCTCCAGCGGGAGATAGAAAGGGCCTTTGATAAACCAGGAACCAGACACTGGTGTGCAAGAAGAGAAACGTCCGGAGCGTTTTTCCCCCTTTTCTCTCCCTTGCACCGATTTCACACTCTTTTACTTCTACTGACCTCCATGGAGTCCCTCCTAATTTACAGCACCGTAATCAAAATGGGAACGGTGCCCTCTGAAATGTGCAGAATTGTTTTTGGCGTACACCGAAGAAGAGGGTGTATTCCAGGGATTTGCAAAGGCATCTCTCGTCTACTTGGTGAGTTCCTTGCGTTGTACACCCTCTCCTGTTCCTCTGCTGCTCTTACTGGGGTGTTTTATTTGGATGCATAAGAGAGATGCAGCGATGCGCTCACATGGCATGCTGCTTTGGAAGACTCTGAGGGACTCGGCTTCTGTCCTGTTTTCTTCTAAACAAACAGTTGGATATTGCATGGTCATGGCTGGAGCAATAGTCAGGCCCTCAGCTATGCCAACACCCTGAGGGTGGATTTGGAGTTACTGTTGCTGCTGATTAATTTCACAGCACGGGTGGACTGGAAGCACTTTATTTTGCCGTGTGCCTCTCTGTGCCTTGGTACATGTCCAGGGTGTGCCATTAATCAGCTCGACTATATGGGCTGTTCCATCTTATTGCTTAATTAAGACACATCAGTAATTTACTTGAGATTAATACCTATTTATATGGAGCTGAGGTTTCATCTATTTGGGGGATGAGTTATTGAACTGCATTATGTGAGGTAAATCAATAAAATATTACTGGAAATGAGAATGACTCTCTCTCTCTTGCACTTCAGTCCTTTCGCCAAGCTCACAGACAAAACTCGCTTAAGGGACGTGTTCATGCTTACACTCAGCTTTCCATCTTCCAGCTAGACATGATGTCTATTAATATCTCTGATCACCTTGCTCTCATTACCTGAATTGTATTGTGAAGTCAAGACCTGAGGGAGTGCTGCTAAGAGCAAGAGATGCTTTTAATCAATTGCAGGGTAGTGGCCCTGTTATGATATGACCCAGAGCGCAGTCTTTCCCGGAGTTACTATGAAACCAACACCCTCAAACTGGTCTCAGGTTGCTATTAAAGGAGTGCTTTGTACCACCATATATACACATTATTCATGAGGAACAGCAGAGAGGTCATCAGTAGGTAATCATTAACTGGCTCCGCATGGCTTGGATGGGTGTTCTCTTCACTGAGTGAAAAACTGGCTGGATGGCTGGGCCCAGAGAGTTGTGGTGAATGGAGTTAAATCCAGTTGGAGACTGGTCACAAATGGTGTTCCCCAGGGCTTGGTATTGGGGCCTGTTCTGTTTAATATCTTAATGATCTGGATGAGGGGATCAAACTCCATGAGTTTGCAGATGACCCCAGGTTGGGTGGGAGTTTTGAGGGTAGGAAGGTTCTACAGAGGGATCTGGATGGGCTGGAGGCCAATGGGATGAAGTTCAGTAAGGCCAAATGCCAGGTCCTGCACTTGTGTCACAACAACCCCATCCAGTGCTACAGGCTTGGGGAATAGGGAAGAGTGGCTGGAGAGCTGCCTGGCAGGAAAGGACCCAGGAGTGTTAGTCAACAGCCAGCTGAATATGAGCCAACAGTGTGCCCAGGTGGCTGAGAAGGCCAACAGAATCCTGGCTTGTATCAGAAATAAAATGGCCAGCAGGACTAGGGAAGTGATCATCCCCCTGTACTTGACACTGGTGAGCCCTCATCTCAAGTCATGTGTTCAGTTTTAGGCCCCTCACTACAAGAATGACATTGAGGTCTTGGGGCAAAGAAGGGCAATGAAGCTGGTGAGGGATCCAGAGAACAAGTCTTATAAGGACCAGCTGAAGGCACTGATTATCCTGGAGAAAAGGAGGCTGGGGGTAAACCTTGTCTCTCTCTACAGCTACCTGAAAAGAGGTTGTAGTGTGTGTTGGTCTCTTCTCCCAAGAAACAAACGATAGGACAAGAGGAAATTGTCTCACGTTGCACCAGGGGAGGTTTAGATTGGATATTAGGAAAAAATTCTCGACCAAAAGAGTTGTCAAATATTGGAACAGGCTGCCCAGGAAAGTGGAGGAGTCACCCTCCCCAGAGGCATTTCAAAGACCTGTAGATGTAGTGCCAAGGGACGTGGTTTAGTGGTGGAGTTGGCAGTGTTAGCTTTACAATTGGACTCAATGATCTTAAAGGTCTTTTCTAATCTAAATGGTGTCCAGTGTAGTGTAGTGTAATTGCAGGGTTTTGCTAATACAACATGTTTACCACATGCAAATAACTTCCAATGAATATCATGTCTTTATTCCATTCCAGTGCTGAGGAAGCTTTTTCCTGGTCGCTATCACCTGCCTGGGGTGGCTTCCCTTGAATGGGGTTCTCTGAGCAGGACATCTTTCTCACCCCAGGCACCCTGCCAGGAAAACTCCAGGGAGTCTTGAAAAACAGAGCCACCCTTTCTGCCTTTCCTTCCCTATCTTCTCTTCCTCTCCTGAGCTCAGGCTTGTGGGATGTATCTGCCATAAGCCCTCTGTCTATAAAGGTGTGTAATTTTACCTTGGTGCGTGCCCGGTTACTTTCCACCCCTGGTTTTCCTGCTCTTCACCCAGCCCCATCCCAATAAGGAGTGCAGAGTGCTTGTCCTTTTCTCCATTTCTGTGAAAATGTGGTTACTTCTGGCACCATTTGATTAACAACCTGCCACACGAGTGTGCTTACAGGAAACTGGACCCCTATTTTCTTTGTAATAATTGTTCCTATCTTTGTAATAATCTTTTCTGACATGTGACCACAGTTAGGCTGCAGAGATGTGCAGGAGTCTGACATTCACTGACTCATGTGGCTGCTGGAGCAAATGGAGAGGGGGAAGTGCCAATGGTGAGTGAGGGCTGGACCTTCAGTTCAGAAGTGTTTGCTGCGATGGCAGAGTTCACCTCTAGCCTGGAGCTTCCTCTCAGTTGGCAAAAACCCCATCCCCTTCTAAAGTTTTGGCAGAAGAAGAGGGGTTTTCCCTTACTTGTGTGTAATTCAGCAGAATCTTTTGCCTAGACCCTAAAGCTTTACCCAGAGGTAAAGCGAGAACAACCTTCAACTCTTACCAGCTTCTCACCCTGTCCCTGTTTCTCTTGGTTGCTTCTTTTAGCTTCCCTGCTGTCGTCACTGAAAAGCCTCCTGAGTGCTTGTACCTTGGGGAAGAGTTCACACAGCTAAGAAATGAGATGCCCTCTTGGCAGCAGGGGTTAATGTGCTCTTCTGGCCTCGGATGAACCCAGTTTCAGAGCACCCCCATACCTTCAGTTGTCCTTCCCCCCCCCGCTAACCGTTATCCCCGCTTTGTATCTGCCAGCGTAACTGCAGGTTGGAGGTGCTTCCTAACCCAATTCTGTCACAGTAATCTGGGTCAGCCCCAACACTTCCAGTACTACGTTTATTTTTGTAGTGCTTATCACTTCAACAGTTGGGTTAGAGCACCTTTTCATGTGCAATTATGCTGACAAAATTGAGGGGGAGGTGAGCTCCCGGGGCTGGGGGGGTGGGTCTGAGTGGAGCAGCACAGGGGTGCCATGGCCAGGACAGCAGGCTGGTCGTTCCCTGAAGCCCACAGGAGACAAACGTGGGGAGGGACAGCCCACATCAGATTTTTGGCATCTTGAGACTTTTGTCTTTCACCTGGTAATGAGAGTAGGTGGGCAGTTTACAGATTTAGAATTGCATTCCTGAGTTCATGATGCGCTGGCATGATAGCAAAAGTTCCTTAGCTGAACTCTTTCCACCTTGGCACGGCCGTTTGTCTTCTCTAGGTGAACTCATGGATTTGGGACTCACCTTTGCAATGAGCCTCTTAGGGTGCAGGTATCAAGCTACAGAAGATTTGCTGAAGCAAGGGGCTTCGTGGTTTCTCAGGTATGTCTTCAAGTTCTCTGAAAAACACGCATGGGCATCAAAACAGTGCAAAAGGTGGCAAGCTCAGCCTTCATGGAAGCAGCATAGCAGCAGATGGATTTGCTGAGGAGTGTAATCATTGGCAAATGCTAGGTTGTTTTATTTAATATCAAACAGGACAAAGCTATGAATTATGTAGCTGAACTTCCATGAAGTTTAGTAGAGCAGGGAGTAACTGTGCATATCACAGGTCTTGCTTCATCTCCTCCTTTGATATTTAACTGTTGGCAAAAGGCACCAGTGAAAGAAAGAAAAGAAATCATCTCAACATGTTGTTTTATTATTAGCTAAGTCTGATATTTTGCTAGCTGCTCTTCTACTAACCCTTCCTGCCTCTATTTCCACCCTTCGTTTCACCGAGATTATTCTATATGCTAGAGCTGTTTCTCTACACAAAAAAGCCAACTACAAAATCTTTAGACATTTGCCCCTGGAAAAGTAGCATGCTGTAAATAATATACACGAGTAAGAGCCTCATGAGGATCTGAGTCCAAGCAGATGTCACTAACTTGGAACTGAATATAATACTTCTAATACCTCTGAAAACAAACCAGCTCTGGCAGTCCCAGCCCCTGTCACCTCTTCAATAATATCTGATCATGGGAGCAGGCTTGGCAAGTCAAGGAAAGCTGTCTTCTACCCCATGAGAAGCTGGCATACAGGAGAGCATACGCTGCCAGCTCCATGTCGAACTGTTATGACACCGGAGTTGCTAACCATTTTACACACAGTTGGAAGCAGCTTTTACACGACTTCCACCTCCTCAGGCTTTTCGACCTCTCTCTTCAGCCTCTCCCTTTATTAAACGTAATGAAAATGTCAAGACTGTTCTCAGACCCACTTGCCTGGGCCCGTTCGCCTCCTGAGTGAGAATGGGTTTGTGGCTGTGGGTGCAATATACATTTATTGAACTATCTCCATAGATACCTGTGGCCACTTTTTCAATCCAGCCTTAACTAACTCCACATAGTGGTGGAAATGAAGCAGCCAGAGTAAATAAATAGATGTTTTGTGCCTGCAGTTTAGATCACTTAAGCTGTCTTTTACAGCTGAGGTAGAGAGTTAGGAACTGAACCAGCAGCTTGCACCGCGGTACCCAGACGATGCTGGAGTAAGGATATCCACAGAGGACAGTGCCCGAGTAGTTATATGAGTTTAGATTCCCACTTTGGTTTATAGCAGTGTAATTCTGCTGTAGAGCCAAGCTCTCAAACATTAAAGTGAATTTATTCCCAGATGTATATCTGTATTTAATACGCATGCATGCATGCACCTACGTATACCCTATGAGGCGATCGTATACCCATGTGGTAAGATGCCAAAGCAGGTGCTAAGTTGTACTTAATCCAGCTTTCATTTTTGATCACCTCAGGCTTTGGCCTTGGTTGCTTAAGAAAACTTTTCCTTGAGAACAGCGTCTTGGTTGCAGATTCCCCTGGGATCATGTAGCTGGAAATCTCAGCTCCAATTAGAACAAGTTTATCTGTTTGTAAATGAGAATGTGTATTTGAGATTTCATACCTCAGCCAATTTACTTTAAGCTTCTCCAAATTGGCCAACAGCAAAAATCTCCTTTTCAAATACAAAATCCCGCTCCTACTCAAAAATCAACCAACCAATCAGTCAATTAGTCTGCTGGCTGCTTTTGCTGTATGAACAATATTCAGTCCCTCAAACAGTGGCAGCTGTAAGAAACAAATATCAATATATGTCATTATGAGTGCTTGAAAAGAAGGCTTTCTGCTACAGGGTGGCTGAGAAATCCTCCTTTCCAGTGGAATACAGCGAGCGTTTCCAACCATGGCAAATTGGAAAGTCAAGATTTTAGAACCATGACACTGACTGACAGGACTGCTATTTTAGGGAGTTGCTTAGACATTTTAAAAAGCACCCTTTATATTTATTTTCCCTCCTAAGGCAAATTAGCAGTCTAGGTAGAGGGATTAAGAAAGCAGACGTTAACAAAGTCTCAGAGTTAGAGTTTGTGTCTGCAAATCCTTTGGCATAAACAAGAGGCAGTGGTGTGGCACGGTAAAAATCCAAGTGTCAGTCATGCCAGGGTGACTACTATAACCCACTTGTGGCCTCATTAATTATGAGTGGATCAGGCATCCCAAATTCTCATCAATAACAGCTTTATGCCACCCCAGCAAATAAGGAATCCTCTATAGATATCCTCGGGTAGAGCGAGAAACCCTGGTCCTTTGCTGGTGTAAACCACCTCAGCTCTGCCACAGACTGACAAGCGATGCCCATTTGTCTTAGCTGAGCATCTGACCCGTATTTGCTATTCATTATTAACACGTTATTTTTTTGGAGTTGGCAGAGTTCTTCTAGTGGCTCTGAGCAAAGTGTTTGCCTTGTAATCTCACCAGGCTGGAGATGTTTCCAAAATACTCTTTGGGAACTTTATAGAAAGATGCAGCCTCTGCCCCAGCACTAGAAAATAACTTGAAGAGTGATTTTTACCCCAGGTGAAACAGATACCATCTTTGGCGGCTGGTGATCCCTGAATAAGGGACTCACACAAGTAGTCCTAACAAGCACAGTTATCACGTGGGTGGTTAGATTGCAGAAGGGTGGTAATTAAAAAAGAAAATGAGGTAGATTGGCCCAGACTTCTTTAAAAGGTCTTTGCTTCCCCTGCTTCCTAGTTGCATGTGGGAAGATGGCGTGTGGGAAGATTTTGTTGCCCTCTCCCTGTCTCTGCACCAATATTCCCTGGGGATAAGGAAGAAGCGTTGCTATCAGAGCACTCACTGTAACTTAATTTCCCAGCACATGGAGTTTTTCCTTGGTGAGAGTGATACTGAGATTGCTGCTGATGTTATGGTGCACTTCACTCCAGTAGCTGAGAAACAACTCACTTTCAGTTGGAAGCAGCGTAAGAGTGGCTGTGCAGTCTGCCCGAGGAGAGGGCTGATACGCTTGAAAAGGCATCACTAATTCATTTTTGGTAGGAGTAGTGTCCAGGTGAATTAGCTCCTTGCTCTGGNCAATCATTCCTCGTAAGATTTTTTCTCAAGGCCTTTCACCAGTTTCGTGTCCCTCCTCTGTACTCGCTCCAGCACCTCGATATCTCTCTTGTGCTGAGGTGCCCAGAACTGGACACAATACTCAAGGTGTGGCCTCACCAGTGCTGAGCACAGGGGGACAATCACCTCCCTACTTCTGCTGGTCACACTATTCTTTATGCAAGCCAGGATGCCCTTGGCCTTCTTGGCCACCTGGGCACACTGCTGCTACACACATTAGCAGAAGGGAGGCAACACAGACACCGGGCTCAGGGTAGGACCCTCCACATCTTTCGGGGCTGTCTGCCTTCAGGTCAAGTCAGTCTGAAAGCCAAAACACACCACCAGGAGAAAATGGTTGTACAGGTTCAACAACACTTGGCCAGTGCTTTGACTGAAGGCTGATGAACCTGACAACATGGTGCTTCTTAGCCCTCCAAAAGTCCTACCAGCATGGCAGCAGATTGGACTGCCCTGGCATTTGGATAGAAAAGAAAAACACAAGCAGGGGAAAGACTCTTTTGTGCCTCATTCTGCAGTCAAAGTGGGTGAGAAAATCCATTTCTATCCTGCGTCTCCTTTAAGTCTATCTATTTGCTTCAAAGTTCAAAGTTTCGTCAAAAAACTGATCAGAGGGTGGTGCAGGTTCAGGCCCTCCTGCCTGCTGCCCAAGACCTTCAACTTGTGTTTGAAGAGTAAGTGCCTTTCCAAGCCCTCCGTGCTCAGCCTGCTCCATGGCCCCAGACGGTGAGCTGTGGTTTAGGGTCTGCCGGGCTGGAGCCTGGCGGGATGCCCTGGGGGCGTGACGTCAGCCTCCTGGGGCTGCCTCCTCCGCGCCAGCCGTAGCATCCAGCCTTGCATCTGGATGAAACATGAGTTTTGAGTTTCGCAAGGCATCCTCGGGCCCAAGGTAAAATGGCACGGCTGACGTTTCCTGTCAACACGAGCCGCCGCGCAGGGTGATGAAAGCGCAGCTGACGGGCCACATGTGGCTCCCGAGCATGACTGGTGCCACTGCACGTGCTGCTCAGCGAGAACCCCCAGCGATGCTGAAGTGTGGCAGCCAGATGTGCCCTCACTCCCTTCCCTCTACTCCATACCCTACCATGGGACAGGAGGGGCGGCCAAAAACAGCAGAGGAGACAGTATAGAGCACCCCTGTTCTCCTCCCTGCTGGGGGAAGGGAGCTTCCTTATGGTAGCAAATATTCCTGCTGAATCCCAGCACGTTTAACGTGCTCTAAACATGGTTGAGTATCTGGTCGACGATATTTGAATCCCTGTGATTGGAAAGGTCAGATGTTTTCAGCTGAAGTTGAAAGGCTGATCATACAGGTGCGTGGAGACTGAGCAAAGACCTAAACCAAAAGAGTTTTCTGGTCTTGTTTTAAAAGCCTTTCCCTATCCCTAGGGCAGAGGAGCTTGTGGACGTGATTACTGGTGGTGAGTGTGTAAGCCCAGTTTGGGCAGGCTGGCACACTGCAATGTGCAAGAGGATCAGCCTGCCAGCGAGCTTGCGGGTTGCATCCCAGATGTGCAAGTGAGCAGCGAGGTGCCTGGTGGAGCAGTTCAGGCATGAACAGGAAGAAGAAGAAAAAAGGTAGTCTTGGACACCATCAAAACCAGACTGACATCCCTACTGGTACTGTCTGTGGGTCTTGCATCCCTCACATGCTGTTAGTCCACAGAAGCTGCAGTGTCTCGTGGAGCTGTGTTGAGTCCTTTGGAGCTAATTCATACCAAGTTTTTCACACCACTCACGTAACTTGCAGATCTGAGGCTTCATTTATAATGAACTTGCCACATGAAAGGCAGCATACCATTGTCGGTGGTTGTTCTTTCAGCTTTGATGGCTTTGCTACCGGGGAAATTCACAAGGAGTTGCTCCTGTCCCCTTGCACACCCTGGGCTGACCTGGGGCAGACCCCCTTCACATCTCTGAAGCTCCAGCAGATGCTCCTGGCTCTGAAATTCATTCATGTTCTGCAAAAAGGCCATGTCCAGGCTCTTGATAAAGGCTTTTGGTGTATTTATTGCAAATCCAGAGTGTAACTCCCTCTTGGTGGTTCATGTGGTTTTTCTCCATGCCTCATAGATGGGAGAGTTGGGCAGAAAGAGGAGAAACATACAACAGGCTCTCTATATAGGGCCATAATGTGAATTAACATCAAGGTGGGTTCCTAGTGATGGACCTAAAGTGGAGGGGCGGTCATTTAGCTCAGCTGCTGATAGCCATTGGCCATCAGGGGCTGAGCTAAATGACCGTCCCTCCACTCTGTCATCAACCCTCTGCCCTGACAGCTGGCTGAACATCCTCGATTAAGGTCAGTGTGTGGTCATGAGTGCTCCCAAGGTTGAGTGCTGACAACATGGTAATTGGCAGATCTCATCAGGCTGGTCAAAAGGGAGTTCTCCTTCATGGCTGCAGTTATTGCCCGAGGGGTGGGGGAAGGAAAAGGGAAAAAAAAACCCCAAACCTGGAGGCAGGGAATTAGAGCAAGTGGTGATGAGTTGGCAGATGCTGCCAGATCAATGGCCACATCGTGGCAGAGAAAGCAGCGACAGCCCTCTCAGAGCCGTCAGTCAGTGTTGTTTTGGGTAAACGCCAGCCAAGGAAGCGAGAGGAGAGATGAAGGAGGGAGGAAGGCACCAGCCTGCTGGGCCACTTTTAATTACTTCAGGTCACATCAGACAGAGAACTGCCCACCGTGACAGATCAGTCCCACTCAGAGGGCTTGCACGCAACCCAGGGTAGCAATCAGGACTTATGTTCACGCAGGCCCTTTTATCCAAGAGAGAAAAAAGGAAAAAAAAAAAGAAAGAAAGAGAAAAAAAAACCACAACTCAAAGCCAAGCAACAGGCAGAAGCATATTGTGCACATCTACGGGCTCCCCACGCCGCGCAGGGCTCCCCTGGGCTGGAGCGGTGAGGGGCATCTGTCTTACAGGGCACACAGCGGCACTACACAACTTCCCGGGCAAGAGGGAAGGTAGGGGAGGCTCGGCAGCCCGATGGCTTCCCTGGATGGGAGCCAGAGCATTAGCACATCTGAGGTAGGGCTCGTGTGTCTCCACGTGGCTTGAGTTGTTTGCCACAGCCTCCGGAAGGGCATCTTGCCGTTGCCTCGTTCCTTTTCTCCATGGTTGTCGCCCTCTCCGAGGTCATCAGGGGGGCTCATGGTGGCAAGATCCTCTTCTGTGAGTGGTCTGCAAAGCCTAATTTATGTGGGAGGTTTTGCACGAGGGGCAAGGTGCTGCTGCAGGAATGGTCACTGCTTTTCTGTACTTTGCTGCCACCACAAATGCCATAGAAGTTCTCTAAAAAAAGAAAGACCTAGAAAGAAATATTGCTACCATACAAACATTTTTATGGCTGAATTCATCACTGCTATATGTGAAGGTCATGTATGAGCTTTGCTTTCTTCACACACGGCGATCTCCTGTTGACTTCACCGGGAGACACATTTGCATTTGGGTTGCAAGGTCAGGTTGTTAATTATGCAAACTCACCTGGTCCTCCTGAGCTCAGCACAAATTCAAATGGACATGCCCGCCCTGATGAAAATATGTCCTGCCTTGCCCTGCTAGCTATAGATTTCAAAACACTAGTCTCCCCGGTGGAAATACAATTTGGTGTTTCTAGAAGGCTCTGGTGGTGTGTGGCTCTCAGCTTTCTTCTCAGCGACAATCCTGGTGTAAGGGCTTCTGTCCCTGTGTCCCTGCCTCCTCTGCTTCTCCTTCACCACCCGATCGCTTGTGGTGCTGGGCTTCTGACCATACCGAGATGCGGATCCAGGTTTGAATAATGCATCAGGTGAGGCTGGTTTTACAGAGCAAACAGTTTTACCCAGCGATGATGCAGGGAGCAGAAAAAAAAAAAAAAAAGGAAAAAAAGGCAGCGAGAAGAAGGTTAAAAATGATTGAAGTTGGAATTTGTTCAATTGCTGTGGGGGTCAAAATTAAAGCACTCATTGTCCGTGCCGATGCAGATCAGCAGAATTAGGCGTTGTTTCCTCTCCCAATCAAATGTGTGTCCAGTCTGGGGGTGCCGGTTTAGTTGATGTAAAGGAGAAGCCTCCATTATAAACCTGGGAGGCCACTGTAAGGAGCTGGTTCAATCTGACGGGGTTTGACTGATGGTGGTGAATTTGGCACAGGCCTGGGGGTGGGCAGGTCTGTACCCCCCACGACACCTGTGTGCCCCTGGGTGCTGGCATCTTGTGTGGGGGTGTGTGCCCCACAGCTGCTGCCAGGATGCCTGGATGGGGGGTGATGGGGGGTACTGGGTGGGATTCACGCTTGCCCCATTTGTCTGGGTGTTTTTCTCTGCTCTCTCCGTTCTCCACGTTTTCTCCAGCTGGCTGGCTCCAGCTAACAGCTTTGGAAAGAGGGGTTTCAGGAGTGGGCAGCTTATTCCTGAGACAGCAGCTCAAAATTATTGCCAACAAGATATTCTTTCAGCGGAGTCGTGGGTTTTTCCTCCTGTGATATTCATAACAGTGGCTGCTTGTGCTGCTCCATCACTTAAGGGCAGCCTTTCTGCTATAAACACGCTGCTCTGCCTTCCCCCAAACACCTTTTAACTCCAGCAAGGTTAAAGCATGGCATTTGTACCCTGAGTCTGTCAGGCTGGTGCAAACAGGGTGATGGAAAAGAAAGACATTTTAGTGCCACCCCAGACTTCCCCAGTAACTTCAGGAAGGTTACTGTAATGGTACAGCTGATCAAATACTAAATAATACTTTCTGCTAAAGGCTGTTTTCAAATATTCGTTGCTATTCCAAGTGATGAGTCTACTCAGCAACAACACACACTTTGTGGACTTGTTTGTTTGCTATTTGATCGTCTTTCTAAAGGGACTTTTCTTAAACAAATATTAGGGGAATGGCTGTTCTTTCTACTAATGCCCCTGTTCACCTGCAAGCAAAGGTATTTGAGGAGAGGCAAGAAACACACCTGCCAAGTTCGGTGATGCTCTTAACTGGGATCATAGAATCATAGAATGGTTAGAGTTGGAAGGGACCTTAAAGATCATCAAGTTCCAACCCCTCTGCCCTGGGCAGGGACACCCCCCACCAGACCAGGTTGCTCAAGGCCCCATCCATCCTGGCCTTCAACACTCCCATGGCTGGGGCAGCCACAACTTCTCTGGGCAACCTGTTCTAGTGCCTCGCAACCCTCAGAGGAAAGAATTTGTTCTGGTAATTAATCTAAATCTCCTGTATAAGGCCTGATACAACCATAGAGGAAGAAGGGTCTGCCATGAAGATCTCCCAGGTGAGAACTCACCTGCTTTTACAACTTCCAGCATAAGATCAGGGAAAAGACTCGAATTCATTTGGTGGGAAGAATACTCAGTAGAGGAGGATGAGCGTGTACAGGCTCAAATCACAGATACAAAGGTCAAAATCAAGTTGGTAGGTCACAATCAGGAAAAAATCCTTTATAAATCAGCAATTAGTGTAAGCAGCACTGGGGAGATGGAAAGGAGGAGGGGAGATGGTATATTGTGGGAGAAGGTGGGTGAGTGGGACAATGATCAGAAGGTGATGGGAGACTTCCCAGCGAGATACAAGTCTTTTTCACTTGTGGGCTGAAGGTTCACATAGCCACTGAAATCTGCAGGGTGGTCACTGGTTGTTGTCCCAGTTTCTGGCAGTAAATCTATGCCACCAAAACCCCCAAAACATTTGTCCTTCTCCTTTCACGCAGTCTCCACCACATTCAGATAGGGACGCAGGACAGACTTCATATTCTTCTCCTCTGCCACCTCTCCTCTTCACTCCAAGCATCTCTCCAGACTGGGGCAAAATTCCAAGATGAGCATCTTTCTCCTTGCTGGGCGTGAGAGAGGCATTTCCAGTCTGTGCTCTGGGCAGCCAGAGCAGTCATATTTTTTCCAGGAGTACTAAATTCTTTCCGAGACTATTTAAAACAAGCAAGCAAACAATTTCTTTTCGCTGAGCACTTGCTGTATTACACAGGCCCAGCGGCAACTTTTTAATAACAAATATTTCCCGAGGTTTCTGTTCACGCTTGGCCACAGCGATTGCATGGAGAAGCGGCATTATGCATACATCGGACCAAGCATAACAGCACCTGCTGCTGCTCCTGCTGCTACTAAAGAGAGAGCAACTAATCTCTTTAATTATTGGAGAAGAATTAAGGCTTTGATTTGTCCTACTGCAGAAACATAGGTATGTCCCCCCTGCAGGCTGGGGAGGAGATGCTCTTTACCTTCCTGTTCTGCTGCAAGAGGGGCTTAAACCGTTGGGTGGGTGGCCACTGCTGGCAGCCCCCAAAGGAAAGGCAGGGTTGTACGGATGCTCACCCCTCCATTATCCGTACGGGAGCTAGCACATGTGGGTTTTATCCCACACTGGCAGCCCTACGTGCAAGGCAAGAGGTTTGCTCCCTGGAGCTGTGATAGAAGCAATTCCCTCAGGTCCCGTGGGTGGCAGGAGTGGGGACAGACTGAGGGCAGGGTTAGGGTTTCTCTGGGAGCAAGGTGAATGCAAATGGCAGGAGGATTGTCCTGGCACTGCTGGAGCCTGCTTGTCTGCAGGTGTGCTACATGGTCTGGTCACGCTGGGGAACCAGAGGAACCGCCGGCGCATCGGCTGTCACCAGCCAAGAGATGGGCTTGTCATCAAGCCAGCACATCTGCTTCTTTCGCCTGGAAGGAAGAGGTGGTGAACTGGGAGTAGAAAATAATCACGGAGTAATTGTCTTCTTGATGAGGATTTTGTGCCATGTTGTTAGGAGGACCTTGCTGGCCACATCCTGCAAAGGGAGTCAGAGGAGCTCTTGCAGGACAAGGGGAAGGTGTGTTGCCAGTCCCCCACAGTTAAAGCTGGACTGGACTGAGCTGTAGTGGTCTTCTCTGAAACACTACCAAAATTTGGCGAGCCTCCTTGTCTAAAATCCCCTCCTAGTCCCCTTTTTATCCCCCTTCCAGACCCTTGCCTCCTTGTCAATTTTAAAGCAAGAGGAGAGCAGCCATGGAAAAGAGCAAAAAGATCCTTTCCATCCTTTCAGCTCCCCACTGCCCTCCCCTCCTCTCCCTCCCTCCCTCCCCACAAAGGAGCCCTAAGTATTCCTCTGTACCACAAAAAGGACCTGCCAAAGGGGCTAGGACAGAAAGAGTTAAACTCAGCCGAGCAGTAGCTCCAACACAGTTAATCCATATAAAGCTCATGGATTTCTCTGCAGTGATCTTTGTGGTTGTCATTTGCATTTTTTTCCTTTTGTGAAATCTTTTCTTCTTCCCTTTTACACTCGTATGCATGCCGAAATTAGCATATTGTACCGAGAGTGGGAGATGTAAGAAGCCGACCCCCTGCTGTTCAGCGGATTGTGCAATCTGCAGGCGGCATCAATTTTTCAGCAGTTTTCTCATTTCTCATTACAGTCAGGGCACCGCAGAGCTCCCGATTCAACACAATCCCTAGTGGTCCTACAGACAAGCATATGGGCTGTCGAATATCCGTACTGCTACTTTCATAGCATTAATATCCTTGTTTATGCTTCCACCGTAATTAATCCTGGTATTAATATAGTTTGGGCTTAGCTTTACTAATTATGTATGGGCTAGCAGGATAATTATGTCAGCAGGCTCTGGTGGTGATACTTGACAGCAGTTTGCTAACCTTAGGAACAGCACATAAACACTTTGGCCGATCCTGCCTTGGAAACAAGGAAGGCAAACTGCCGAGGAGGAGGAGGAGGAGGAGGAGGGTGGGTATGGCGAATCGATGCCTGATAACTATAAATAGTGTTTTTTAAAATGAGGAAATTTCACAAGCACAATAAAGTTGTCCTCGGGTATCAAACTCCATGGTTGTCATAGTGATGTGTGCATTATTAAGAGGGTGTTGTTCGCTCTGGCATCTAATCTTATAATGAGGATGGCTCATTATCAGCCTGAGGAGAGTCCCTTTCCCCGCTGACCGCACAGCGCCCTGGCGGGTGCTTGGGGCCAAGGAGAACTTCTGCCCTGTGCTCCTTCCCTGCCCTCCATCCCAATGCCCTCAGCGAGCCCCTCAGTGCAGCGCAGGACTGACGGACACCCAGCGCTAGGTGAGCCGTCCCCTGGTTTTCCCCCGGTTTTGAGCATGCCTGTGACTTTAATGGGTACCAGCAATTACACTCGGGCCACTTTGGGTCTCTTAGGCTCTCCCTGGCCCTCCTGCTCGTGGACATTGTGGATCAGGGAGTTTAAAACCTGCCACTGGTTTGCTTTTATTTCTGCACCTGTTTGTGGTGGCTGACTGTTCCCAGCGAGTACCCTCCGGGGGGTCGGTGGTGCCCTTGGCGTCAGGAGCATGGCTTAATGGAGCTTCTTTTGCTTATCATTCCCCACTTTGCATCTTTATAGGGCGCTATTAACCGGGATGCGGGCTCGCTTTTAATTCCCTTCAGAGGTTTGTACACAGCAGCCTCATCCCTCCCCCTTCTCCCCAAACAATCCAATTATCACAGTTTGTCACACAGGCGCGGGTGACCCACATGCCACCTGCTCCGCTGGCAGGCCCCATCCTCCGGGATGGCAGCCAGGCATGGGACGTCGAGTTCTGCCTCCGTGGGGCCTTTTAAATGCCTTTAAAAAACATATAATTGCTATCGGCGGCAAAACCAGAACCAGAACCCAAAAGCGGCTGTGAAATCGCATTGTTTGAAGGTCTGGGATTTGAAAATGGCTTAAAAGGTTTTCGTTCTTCCTTTTCCCCCTCTATTCTGTTTTGATCTATTTTATTTTATT
>VZTM01002616.1:175594-374770 GCA_013400555.1 Jacana jacana | reverse complement strand
TTTTTTTTTTCAGAACTAGATTTATGTCTAGACAGGCAACCTGTGCATTGTTCCAGCCAGGTTAGGATTCAAATGACCCTGGCGATGTAAGGACCAGATCAACTGGAAAGTCTGAAAAGCGGAAGCTAATGGGAATGCTGCTGCCTGCCCTCTGTACAGGTACGTGGGTAAGCCTGAGGTTAGAATTAAGGATGTGATTAAGTGTCATCACCTTCAATTGGATTTATTCTGTGATGCATTGTCCTGAAATGGCTCCCAAGTCTTATCCAAAGAGACGGGTGGAAATATTCCCTGTGTCCTCAGTTAATTTTGGAGCAGCCCCTTTGAGGAGTGCCATTCAAGCCCCCTCCCCAGGTAGGAATTTCCTCATCTCAGCCGTCACTGTCTGATTTCAGTCTCTTCCCAGCAGCTTCTGGCTCTTGGCCGATGGCAGCCCGGGGGTGCCTGGCTCCTACTTGCCAGTGGCTGGGCCACCATCTTAGAGCATGGTACCACGGGTCCTGCTCCCAGCTCTATTTTCTTTAAGTTAAAGGGTCACTTGATAAAGCACAGACCCATTTCTAACACCAGGAACTTCAGACAGGGAGCTGCTTGAGACAGTCCAGGGCAGGGCTACAGAGATGATGAAGGGAGTGGAGCATCTCCCATAGGAGGAAAGACTGAGGGAGCTGGGTCTCTTGAGCTTGGAGAAGAGGAGACGGAGGGGTGACTTATTAATGTTTATAAATATGGAAAGGGTGAGTGTCAGGAGGATGGAGCCAGGCTCTTCTCAGTGACATCCAATGATAGGACAAGGGGCACTGGGTACAAGCTGGAACAGAGGAGGTTCCACTTAAATATGAGAAAAAACTTCTTCACAGGGAGGGTTGACTGAACACTGGCAGGGGCTGCCCAGGGAGGTTGTGGAGTCTCCTTCTCTGGAGACATTCCAAACTCACTTGGACGTGTTCCTATGTGACCTGCTCTGGGTGTTCCTGCTCCGGCAGGGGGATTGGACTAGATGAGCTTTCAAGGTCCCTTCCAATCCCTGATATTCTGTGATTCTGCGATCCCAGGTCTCCTTCTTCACAGGCAGAGATTGCAATTAAGAGATGACAGAGCTGTGCGCTCTCTTTGGCCCTGAGCCCTGAGGATTTCTTTGCCCAGCTGCAGGGTTTCAGAGGAGAGTCCAGCCCAGCCTGAGGGGCGAGCGTGCAGTCTCGTGGATGGCATGGCATTGGACTCATGTACCCAAGGAGATGCTAATCCAGTCTTGGGTGATCCACCTACAGATTGCCAAAGCTGAGCTACAATTTGCCCAAAGAAGAGGTAATGCATCTATGCTCTCCGCTAAGCTTTATTGAGAGATCTCTTCTTACAGTGACTTCAGTGTGTTTCCAATATGCACCAGGGTTTCTCCACAGCTGCCTTCCAGTTTTCATTTTCTTTTTTGTCTTTTGGCCATTGTATTTCAACTGGAAGTAATGGGGTCCCTCCAGTAAGGGTTTCATGCTGTACTTTTTGTCATGCAAAAATCAAAAAGAATTTTTGCAAGTGACTAAAACTAGGGGCTGGAAGAGGCCCTCCAGGTATAGCTGGAAGGTACTGTATTCCTCCATCTGTCCACAGGAGAAATCTTCCTGCCTCAAAGTAGCCATCTCCAAGGAGAATCTATGTGTTTGTGTTTCTAGACTCCGTATGGAATTTGGATTAACCGTGGAACCATGAAATGCTATAGGTGTGGTGAAACTGGCCACGTAGCCATGAACTGCAACAAGACCAGCAAAGTCAACTACTGTCTCTGTGGTGAGTCAGGGCACCTTGCACACAAATGCCCAGTTGAAGCTACAGCCTAAGTATTTCCCTCTGTCAGCCCTCCTTTTCTTGACTGGTGGTTGTATTGTTTGGATGGAATTGTATGAACCTTTCACCAAATCCCAGATTTCCAGATCTTGAGATCCGGATTGTCTGAAAGTTATGTGTTGTTTAAATGCTGGCCATTCCTCTTGGTTCTGTATCATTTGAAGGCTGAGTCAGTAGCAGAGAGCGAAATAAGAGAAATGTTTTAAATATGTGTGACTAGTAAATGGATTGACATATTGTCTTGTATTTCAAAAGGCTTTTTCTACTGGGAAATTAGTCTCTACTCATATGTTGTGATAATCCGCTTATAGTCCAGTTCATCAATATCTTAAGTACCCACATGCTTTTCCTGTACTACAAAGTAACTTTGTCACTTGCGTGCTGGTTGTCAACCATCTCAAGTAAATTGCCTGGCAGCATATGGGTGAGTTTAGCCAGCTGTGTATATTTTAATAGCATAGACTAAATAGTGCTATCAGTGGTTATATTTTCCAGTTACCAGGAGCTTGTTAGACCCCTCAAAGAACAGTTATGTTGCTCTCTACCCTCGGGACCTTGTGGGATGACCCCAGATGCTGTAGGGAAAGGATGGGGGAACATGGGCATCGACATGAGGACGTGGCTGCTCAGGAGAAGTCCATTGGCAGAGCGGAGAGGTAATAAATGGACTGGGTAATTTACAAGCATCTTTTGTTTGGCTATTTCTTGATAAGCTTACATCAGTCAGTAAGCTTTGGATCATCTGTCCTTTTGGATTCCCTGAAATAGTGGAACGGGTCCTCAGCTTTGCACGCTGGTAACTCGCTGACTGCAGAAACAGCTCATGGGGCTACAGCCACAGATTGCTGTGGGAGCTCTGAGTGTAAATGGCTTTAGCAAGTTTGGGGTAAAAATGGGGAAGATGGATCTACTGGTAAATAAAACACAACCTGAGACTCAGCGAATGCCTTAACTGCTGATAGGTAGAAGCTGAGAGGGCGTATCAGGGAAAGATCTTTGTATACAAACCCCATTTCTGTTCTTTCTCCACATCTGCTCCTAACTGTTGTCAGACAGAGGCTGATGGGCTGGGCAAACCCTTGGTTTGATGCGGGGTGGCCTTTCTTAATCCATTTGAGGGTGTACTGTTGCATACCCAGTGCGCCTGGCTGCGTGGCACTCCCTGTGCTGCAGGTAGCACTGCAGACTCCTGGGCAGAGATCAAGGCCCTTGCTCTCCATCCCTGTGAGTCAAGGTTGGCAAAAATTCATTTCGTCCCCCACGGGGGCAGAATTACTAATTAGAACTACTAAGAGCTTGCCCTGTTCCTCTGGGGTCTCAAAAAGGGTATCCTAGTGAACTGGTGTGGGTATTAGCTTGTTTTCCATCACTGCCCCAGGTTACTGCAACGAAGACACAGGGGAGGAGAAACATAAATGGAGCATGGGATTTTTTTTCATGCATGAGTATTGAAACTATTACTTCTGGTGTATAGTTTGAGTCAGTGCATTTTTAGGTTATCTGCTGCACATGTATTCACCATACATAAACATCTGGCAGCAATTACACTTAGTGATCCTGCTGGATCACTCCTCCCTGGGTTTATGAAAGGATCTTTTCAACTTTAAGACCCCAAATTAGCAAAGCAATTACTCATATGTGTTATTTTAACCATGTTCTTTAATCCAGGCTCACTCCTCTAAGTGCACCTCAAGCTGAGCAAGTAGGGGAGTGCTTTGCTCAGCCAGACCTGGGTGAATTTGCCAAGCAGTGCTAGAAATTAAACAGTTAAAAGTTAAAACAGTTAAAAGTAAACAGCTGGAGTTATTTTATTGTTTCCATAACTGTCATGTCTTTTTAAGGAGCCCAGACTCTGATAAAGTGCTGGTTAAGGAAGCCAGTTGGAGGAGGAAAATTCTGGTGTAGGAGCAACTTCTGAATTTTGCCACTTGTTTTCATTCTTCCCATCCAACATGTGATGGTGATGGATGATGGGGTGCCCAGCGGGGGCACAGAAGGACAGATGGGTTATTGGGTCATTGATTCATGTCCAGGGCTGTGCATGACCTTGGATTTCCCTTCCTAAGGGCGCAGCTGAAGGCGAGCGGCACCGTTCCACACCTAAGTTAGGCAATACAGAATTTTCCCTCTTTTGATGTACGCTGAATAGGGTACCTCACCCACTTTTTTTGTTCATTGCTCCACGCTGATCTTTGTTGCATGCCAGGAGTTAATCTAGTCTGTGACAGCACCCTAGTATTTTCTCCCTCGTGAATCTTTTCCCATGGAAGGTAATTTGCCTTAAAGCTTTTGGACTTCAGCAAAGCAGAGAAGTCACTAGAAACATCCCTTTGTCAATGTCTGCTCTTTGCATCTCACCCCTTTCCTGGTGATGTCAGTAAGGGTAGTGGGGGCCCAGATATCACTTTGTCCTTCAATCCTTGTGGCACAGAAAGCTCTTGGTGGGGAGATCCCACTCCTGCAGAAGCCCCAGGTGTGCCAGGGGTGAGCTGAGAGATCTGGTCTTTGCCTGCAAATGAGAGAGGTCAGGACAGAAGGAGCCAGTCCCTGATGAATTGCACACTAGAGGAGATCCACATTCTGCCAGTTGCGTGATTATACACTGGGACATGTTTTTTTAATGGACACAGAAAACAGACATTTTGACAGGACCGAGTTTTGCTCAGGGCTATCTATGTGCTGCTCTCACTGAAGCTTCATGGCCAAATTTGTCCCTGGTTTGAGAAGACATGACTCTGCTAGCGCAGGATGGAGCTGGGTTTGATACTGAGGTGCAGGTGAAGAAAAATATTCCACGTTGTCTCCTGTCAGGGCAGTGTGAGGAGCCCTGTGAGAACCTAGTTATGAAACCCTACTGCTGCCCTGTGCTTGTTTGGCTGGCAAGCGTGCAGATTTAAAGAACAGTGTTTTGGTTCTCCAACTGATCTTTAATTCCAACTCTCTTCTTTTAAGCTTGTCTTGTTGAACACACTCCCTGTAAATAAACTGTTATTGGGGCTTTATCTGTTCTGAGCATCAAAAAATCTCACAGAATGTCTAACTTTCATGGGCATAGAATTTTCTTGAAACATAAATAAATAAATAAACAGAGAAGGAAAGGGAAAAATACTGCAAGGAGTAATCTGTCATAACATTTCAGCTTCTGCTGTACAAGAGGAGGAGAAAAACTTTTCAAAGTCCTTGCATGTGGCTCTTGCCAGAAAGGCTCATGTGAGTAGATGGGAACATTTTCTTCCCTTTGGTGATGGCACTATCAGGGCTTTGGAAAGCACTGTGCTCAAAGTACCACAGCATTATCTTTATATGGTTATGGTTGGTATTTCTTTCCCCTTTTCCAAAGGTACTTTTGTCTGCAATATCTGCACTGCTGCTCAATTGTCTCTCTGGAAGTGAAGGTTAAGACCCCTGTTGAAAGGGGGCTGTAGTCAGATGCAGGTGAGCTTGGCTGAACTGCAGGAGGGTAAATATCTCACCTGGAGACGGAAAGTTAGATCAGAAGATTTGACAATCACACCTTAAGCAGCTACTGTTGTACTAATAGGACATGGTAGACTTGTAAGTTAACACTGGAATGTCAACAGTGATGTCTTCCTCAGAAGACTTCAAGAAATACTGGAAAGAGGTTTTAGTTCAGCAAACTAGATTTCACGTACTCTGCGTGCAGGAGGCAGTCCCTCTGAGGCTGTGGCGTTTATTCCTGTCTTTTGGCCCAGATATGCTCAGTTACTTTGGTGAACTGTAAGTTTGCGTTATCATGAAATGGGGTTCTGCATGCCATTTCAAGGGGAAAAAAAAAGGCCAAGTTCCTTGTGACCTCAGAGACTGGAGAGGGAATGGTTTGGGAATACGATTGGGCTCTTCCTCATGCAAGGGCTACTGTATAATGATGCTAGCAATGGCTTTTGCCACCTCCCTGTGGCAGTCATGGTACTCTATAGGTAGTCCCACCTAACTGTTTCATTTAATTGAGCTGACCTAAAGGATCCTGAAATATTGGTACTGGTGAATAACACACTTTATTTATCCATTAAAGTCACTGAATGTTCCCAGCTTCACCTTGCCTAGGATGGCTTTTGTACCCTGTAGAGCTGTGAGGGAAGCTCGTATTTCATATGATAGCTCATATCAAGTTAATTTGAGTTGTCTCCTGAGAGGTTCAAAAGCCCACTGGGCAGTGACTAACGGTTAGTTGCCAGCTGTGCTGCTTAAAGCTAACTGAAGTCACTCTGTCTCTTGCAACAAAACTGACTCTACCACCTAATCCCTTCCATCAATGAGCAGCCAACCACTGAAAATTAATTCTAGCCTTATCTGTCTCTGTAGGGCCCAAAATGAAGGTGTAGAAGACAATGCTCTCCTCTAGCATTACAGGTAGCAACCTGTTTCCTCCTTGTTTGTGAAAAAGTGCTTCTTTGGATTTTTTTTTAGAAAAAGTCAAATACGACAACATGGTGTGAGAAAGAAAAAGAAATCAAACTGCTTGCAATGAACAGGGAAATAATTCTAAGAAACACAGCAATTTAGATATTAAAATCTTCTTTCTGCATGAGAGAAAAACCCATCCATTAAAAAGTCATAAAGCCCTTTAAATCAGGCTCAAGTGCCTTTTCAGAAGGTGATTGCCAGTTCAGGATCTGTTCAATGTGGAGAAGTACAAATGTATTGGTTTTAATAATGATAAATAACTTCTCTTTTATCAAATAATCTCTGCTGGAAATAGTTTTGCTCCATGCAGTAATGATAATTTGAGCACTTATCATTCGGTACCTTCCCAAGACGAGCAGCCAGCCGTGGGATATAATTTAACAAGTTATCAACCACAGGTTCATCCAGCCCTTTCCAGCCAAAAGGGCATTTGACATTATTTAAGAGACTTCACCATATATTGCCATCAATTTAAGATTTCACCAGCATCTAGTCATTAAAATTTTCCACTCAGCACTTTGCTTTATAACCTGGGGATGTGGCTGCTGAACGGCACCAGCAGGCCCACCGAATTATCTGCTCCGTGCAGGTAATGGGATAATTACCAAAAGGATGCAAATCACTAACTGACTGTCAAAGGCAGCAATCGTGATTAGCCCTACGTGTCACATCCAGAGCTTGGAAAGGCATGGGGAGGGGGGGGGGCAGGGAAACCAAATGAGGTGTATCTGTGGCATGCTTATCCCTCTCCTTGTCTGGTCCAAGCTGGAAGTCTTGCCAGGGTGATGTCTAGTGGGTGCTCAGAGGGATGGGGTCTGGTGTCCGACTGGGTGCCTTGCACGCAGTCTCTGTTTGAGCCAGCAGTGAAGGTGGGCAAGGTCCCATAGTTCACCCCCCTGCAAACCTGGGTGGCAAGTCCATGCCTGGAAGAGCCCTGGCTTCAAGATCAGAGTGTGTCTTCATGCCCAGTGCGAAAGTGCATGCTTTGTTATCAAAGCCGGGCACGTAGCAGTTGTGTTCAGGAGGAGCAGGCAGTTGTTCTGGTACTAGCGCACGAAACCATTAGTGCACAGGCTTTCCTTCATCTTGTGCATCTCCCCAAATTCCTCTGGGGCCCACAGCAGACCAAGATCTGGCTCAGATGCTCCTTTGCTGCTTTCTCTGGTTGCTCCCTGCCAGAGGCACCTAGAGACCTTCTCTGCTACTTGGCAAAGAGAGGGGAAAAGACCACATGGAGTGGCAGACTCTTCCCAGCTAAAGAAATCCATCCTGCTAAGTATCCTTAGGTTCCTAAGTGTGCCTTCTACCCCTCCCAGGAGCCTGCTGCTCACGGCTCCTTCTTTCCTCTTCCTCCTCACTCACACCCCTGCTTGAATGGGGAGACTGGGCAAGTACTGACAGCACTCATAGTTATCAGCACGGAGGATTACTTATCGGGAGGCTTTTCTTCTCTGCTGGCTGCCTTGAAGCTCACAGCAATATGAAGTGTCTGCCCAATTGGCAAATTTGGCTGAGTGGGACCAGCCAGCCCAAAAGATTTCAGGGGAACTGGTCTGCAAGTCAGTTTCCCTTCAGAGAGTACCACATATTTTGCTTCATTTAAATAGAAGTTTTTCCTTCAGCTACTTCTTGCTTGGGAAGAACAGACATATAATCCCTTCCAAAAATGGTTCAACATCCATTTAAAAACCCTAAAAAATTTGAAGAGGTCATCTGCCTCTACTCCACCTGCTGCCACTTGGGGATTTGAATGAAGACCTACAGCACAGGAACCAGAAGTCAGAGATCTGGACTAGCCTTTTACAAGGCTGCACTAAAATAAAAGGAGAAAGGAGGGATAGGAAAAAATAGAGGAGGTAAAATAGGTTGGAGAGAAAAATATGCACATTAAAATGAATTCTGGATGTATTCTTTCCCCACAATTTTTAACGTTGAAGTGACTTCTGAGCAGATTGTTGCGCGTGGTATTTCAGCCAGACCCTTTATAGCAAAAGCTCCCAGTGCAGCTCGATGTAATTAAAATAAAATAAAATAAGATAAAAAACGCTGCAGGATTCCCAAGCGCTCATTAAGCCTCCCACCACCGCCGCGGTGCGGGAAGGCCTGCGGGACTGGGGGCGGATCCGCCTGGCGTCACCTCACGCAGCACCCACGTCCCTGGAGTCCCCAGTGCCTGCTTTAGTCATCGCATCAGTTTTGTAGAACTCTGTGCACCTCACCTCCCCGAAGGCTTCCCTGCCTCAAGTGTAGGCATTGCCTGGTGGTTTTACAAGCTGTAGCAATCAAGGAGGGGGGGAGTAAGAGGGCTGGCCCTGCTCCAGCTGTTTGCTACTGGCTCCGCACTAAGGAACGGGCTGATTCGGGGACCGTTCGCTGCTGTTGGCCTCTGCAGTGACATGTAGCACTGGGTGCTGGAAGGTGCATGGGCCAAAGCACAATCTCACAGAGGTCAGCACGTACCTTTTATTTTTTCGATAGCTAACAAAGTCACCTTGTCATGGATGCAGTAAAATGCCTCTCTGTTGCTTGAGAAAGGAGGAAAATCCCCATTACCAGCTGTAATGAGTATCTTCCTGGGTTTACACCTCTGTAAACGTGAGCAGAATAAGGCCAGGCTTGGAGTGACAGGGCTGGGAGAAGAGTTAGGGCTGAGAGAAGACTTTAGAAAGATGGTGTTGAGAATAGTGCTCTGCCTTTGCAAGTAGGATCATTATCTCTCATTACCATAACTTTGGGGTAGGCTGTTTGTGTCTGTGTAGCTGTTCATCTTCCAGATGGCTTACAGGTGCTCTATGGAATCAGCATTAAGGTCTGCTTGCATAAGCTATTAGGGAGGAAGCATTTACTTAAAAAAAACCCCACAGAACTTGTCAAAATGCAGGACAACTTTCCCACACCACATCATTAAAATGCAGAGATCGATCAGTGGAGTTTTGAGTGAGAGTCCAGATTTTCAAATGTTCTTTGCTTGAGAAGGAGGACAGGATCTCTGAAGAGAAGTCCCTTCTCTCCTGGGTAGGTAAGCACAGAGCAGGGTCTTCACCCACACAGGGCACTTTGCATCACGTGGGGAGCTGCTCATTGTAGGTTTTCCAGAAGCTGGTGGGAGTTTTTGAAGCCTGGTCTCAACTCTTCTGGAAAGTACATCTGGGTTGTTCTTCAGGGAGATACAGAGACCTGGGTAAGTCACTTGAGAGCCTGGGGGAAGGCTCTTCTCTGAGCACAGCTTCCTTTCTCCAGGCTGCAGCCTCTGAGACTCTCCCCGTGCTTTTTCTCCACCCGCCCGAGCGAGGATAGTACTGCACAAGCTTCCATTCCTGGGCTGGGTTTTGGAATTGTGAAGGGGAATCCCTCTGACTCCACTGCAGTATCTGTGTTCAGCGTTTCTAGGGGAGTTTCTAGGGGAGGCAGTGGTGGTTATTTTCCTGCAGAGAAACCTAACAAGCATATTTTCTTGTACCTGTCACCCTTGTGGGAACTGCACTGGGATGCACGTACCTGCTCAGCCCCTGAGCAAACACCCATGCAGGACACTCCCTCCCACCTGCTCTGGTTTTGGTGTCCACTGAAGACCTTTGGTTTCCTCCACCTGCATGAGACCCAGGGACTACAATGACAGGGCATGTAGAGATATCTTTGTTCAATAAAACCTAGCAGTTTCCGGTAATCAGTGAATTAGGGAGCTTCCCAATGAGGGAGACTGCTGCCAGGTCCTCGTGTTTTAATAGCTGCTGGTAGGCCCAGTCTCCACAAATTTGTTGAATCCCTTTTTTAACCCATTTTCAATTCTGGTCATTGCAACATTCTGTGGTGATGGCTGGGTCTTTATTTGTTTTAAACCCGATGTCTGGACATGTCGTTCGATGGCCGATTCCCTTCCTGCCAAAGCCTCTTGGCTTCACCTTGTCTCTTCAAAGAGGGCTCTGATGCAGCACCATAAATCATCATGGGCAGAAAATATGCTTTGAATCCCATAGTACCATTTCAAAGCTCTGGGCTGTGTGTGGTCTTTCAAATACCAAACGTATGGCTAAAAAATTGAAGTTGTTTTTTTTTTCCTCCCCAAGTGGTCTGGAAAGGAGCAGATTGTCCTTGGACTGTTTGCAGAAGCTGGAGTTCAACAGCTGTCGTTTGCTTGGCTTCTCCCCACCTCCAGGACTGATGATATCTTGGAAGGCAGAAGGGGAACGAGGTGCGGAAGGGCTGGGGCAAGTGGAGTGAGGTTTTGAAATTGCGAGCAGGGATGCTTTCACATCCGAAAGATCTCTCTTCTCCCATCTCTTAAATTTATTGTGCTAATTCGTTATTTCCTTTGACCAGAGGCCAACAAACAGCAAGTGATATATATATACTTTGTAGTACAGCACTAAGGGGTGGTTTCAGACACAGGGCAGGCGCAGTCTTGGAGCGTTATTAAAATATCCAGATTCACCCTGCATGATAGAAGGGGGAGAATCAATGCTGCAGTCAGCTGTTCAGAAAAAAATCCGTTTCCAAAGCTAAGAGAAGGAAAAAAAGGAAAAAAAAAAAAAAAAAAAAAAAAGGCAAAGCTTCCACCCTTTAAAAAAGAAATTGAAAAGGAATCTGAGTAAGTTTAAATTTGGTGAGCATTTTTAGAGCTCTGAAATGCTCCAGGGGGGTTAAGGATGGAGGAAACCGTGGTTCACCAGCCAGAGATTTCAGTAAAGGAGTGAAATTCACTGAACGGTGTGCTCCTCAGTCGCTTGAAGAATTAAGAACCTGATCCTATGCTACTTGGAGGCAGTGGGACTTTTGACTTGGTTAAGCGAGGGTCAGCCCTAAATAAAAGGTTCAGGTCCCCCCAACAGCAGGTGTGCTGTCCTGTTAGGGTACAGGCAAATCCCCTCTGTCTGTCTAATCTGTAATCCTGGTGTCCTGGCAAGAAGCCAGAGCTCTATTTTTGCAGGGAATGCCCCTTTCCTTGCTCCAGGAGAGCGGTTTCCCGGCAGCTGCAGCCAGGCAGAGTATGGCTTTGCAGCTGGCATAAGTGCATTATGCTCTTGCAGTGTCACAGAGGAGCTGTGCATCTACTACAACCGACCTAGTACAGAGAATCCACGTTTTATTTGTGCCTTACTCACTTGCAGCACACCCTTTTAAAACAATGAAGGGCGCCATGTAATTTGCCTCTGCATGGAGAGAGAACAGCAGAGAGGCCAGGCAGGGAGCGCTGTGGCTGCCTGCCTTTTCCAAAAAGGAACAAATTCTTTAGCTCTGATATGCCCCGCTGGATCCTGATGGTAGCAGGCTATTAATAGCAGCAGGTCATTCTAGGAGAATGCATGGGGAGGGCAAAGCATATAGCGTACAGTTCTGCACATCGAGGGACGCGGCAGTTAGCCAGCCAGAAGCTGCCTTCATCTGCATCTCTCTTTCTGATCTCAGAAGCTTTATCCTCATAAATATGTGCGCTTGGAAGAGTCTGTACCAGCGGTTTCAGTCACTTTGGGACTTCAGCCTCGAGTTGTGCAAAACTGCCTTTAGTGATTTGTTAAACCAAGAAAGAAAAAAAAGAAAGAAATGTCACCATCCTGATACCTGACCTGGTGCTTGAGTTTGTCCTGAAGACAGCCATATATGTGCTTGCCTTCAAATCAAATAATCTGAGTTAATTTAGTTGTTGAGCTATTGCTTATGTCAAGGGTAACACACCAGAGGCTTTCCCACCCTTGTATAGTGGTGTCATGAATGCGGACTGAGTTTACAGAACCACATCTTCATTGTGTTTATCCCTGCTCCGATAATGTCTAGATTAACATGTGAGGTGGCAGGCCATATAATCCACAAAAGCCAAATTATACAGTACCATAGTCTTACCAAAATGGACTCCCCTGTATAATGGTAGAGTAGCATAAATGGGCATTAAAAGTGAATATGAGCCTCTGATAGTTAAAAAAAAAAGCCTCCTTCACTGCCTGTTTAATAGTAGTGGCTCTGAAAATGACATTAGTTCTGCTGCTGTCCTTAAGGCTAAAAGGAGGGGCACATGTGACTCTTTGGTCTTTCAATTAAAAAGAACTTTTTTTGCAAAACGTTTGTTCTTTTGTTGTCTTGCCAGCTGGGTGGCTTCAGGAGCTTGAATAATACATGTGCAGCATTGTACAGTAATTGTTCCCCATCCTCAAAAATTCACAGATTATGAATTCGTAGATTGTTTGTGCAGCTCACAGTGGCACTGAGCTTTTCCGTAGTTAGAAAAGGACTGAACCCAGTGCAAACTGCATGTACACAGCTTCAGTGAATCCAGATTTAATATTTATCCTTAGCTTGAGTTGGCAGAAAAATGCATCAACCCCAAGCCTGCTGCAAAGGGTGGACCTGGGATGAAGCCCAGATTCATCCTGGCTACCCTGAGATAAAGGGAAATCTAACTGAGGTGCCTGATTCAAGAGCATGAGCTGAGCATACAACCTAAACCAGTGCAAGTGAGACCACTCCAGAAGGCCGTGAGAATGGGATGTATCACCCTGCCAGGACCTCTTTATCTGCCTAGGGAGGAGACAAATAGAGCTCTTAGGGTGACCAGTCAGTAATGCAAAGTTCAGGTAATGTGCTGAGTTGATGTGCTCCCAAGCCTGTGTGCCTGAAAATGTTCAGGTCCTGCCAAGGACGACTGTAGAGCTAGCGAAGTGTCAGAGTAGGTGCTGTTGTATTGCTAGGGCTGCTCAAGCCAGGGGGGAAGGAAAAAAGGCAATGGGTGCAAGCTGGAACAAAGGAGGTTCCACTTAAATATGAGAAAAAACTTCTTTATGGTGAGGGTGAGGGAACCCTGGCAGGGGCTGCCCAGGGAGGTTGTGGAGTCTCCTTCTCTGGAGACATTCCAAACTCACTTGGACATGTTCCTATGTGACCTGCTCTAGGTGTTCCTGCTCCGGAAGGGGATTGGACTGGATGATCTTTCAAGGTCCCTTCCAATCCCTGATATTCTGTGATTCTGTGAAGCTTGGCCTCGCAGCTAGAGCTGAGAAGGAAGAGAGAGAAAACAGCGAGGTAAAGGCAGAGAAGCAATAGGGAATAATGAAGGTGAGGAAAGGAAAGAGAAGAAGGGACAAGGGGAAAAGAAGCTCAAAAGGAGGCAACACTGTGGTAAGAGCACTTTATAAGGGTGTACATGTCTGCAAGCCCGCTCTGAGCAGTGCATTTGTTCCTCTCTTAGCAGAATGCATTGGTGCTCTAGTTCCTCACCGCTGAGAGGCTCTAATGAACGCTCCTCTGTAGCCTCCTAAACACCTCCCATGGCTTATGCAGAGCGTGCTAACGTACTTGTAAAGGTTTGCTTAGCAATGAGTAGATCTGCCTTAACTTCAAAATACATCAGTGGTGTGTAGCCTCAGGAACCCCTGTATTTTAAGCGAATCCCCCGTGGCAAGGCAGATTTAACTGTACACAAAAGCAATCTTGTTTTCTTTTTCTAGGGCACTGGCTTTACATTCAGCTCCCAGAGTTGCAGCCATCTACAGCACTCTGCCCCGATGTGAGCTGGAAATGAACAAAGGTGTTTTCTTCACAGGTGCATCTGTCCCTGCACATCGTGGGTGCAGGCGTCAGCTTCAGCTCTGAAAAGCATTTATATTTGATTACTCTTCTTTTAAAAGGATGTCACTCTCGGAGAGAATGCCGGTGCCTCAGGGCACAAGGAAAGGATTGTTTTGGTTGTTTTGAACTGAGCGTTGGCTCTTTTCGTGTCAGGGTACTCAGGGTACTCCGCTTCAGTTTCCCATTTGTGGGCTCTTTGCCCTCCTGCTTTGCCCTCGAGGTCTTTCATCAGACCTCACTGGTAGCAGTGTAATAGTGGAGTGGATTCATGCCGTCTTTCAGAGGGTTTGAAACTCGACAGAGTATTCCTCTCTCTAAAAATAATAAGTTATGCCTGCAGTGAGATCCAGGACCTGGCAGGTATTTGTGGTACAAAAATGGGAAATGGAAGTCTCAATCCTAAATCTCATTCTGGCCATATAGAATCATAGAATAATTTTGGTTGGAAGAGACCCTTGGGATCATCGAGTCCAACCATGTGCCCTACTCTACAGGCTCTTCCCTACACCAGATCCCTCAACACCACATCTACACTTAAACAGAAGTGCTCCATGACAGATTCCTTTAGGATGGATTTTGCAACCAAAGGACTAAATTTTGCATGGAGAGAGATCCCTTCTGCCTCCAAGCACCAGGGATGAGGGGGGAGGCGTGAGAGGCCCTGGAGGACCCGCAGCCTTGGCTGCTCTTGGCTGGTTGACAGCCCTCAAGGGTTACTGCATCTGGAGTGTGGTTTGGAGCAACCCCAGGTCACATCTTGAGCGAGAGGCTCCGGGAATCTCCTCCGCAGTTCCCTCACATCTTCGGGGCTCAGATCTGAATCCCAGAGGTTTGAGGCTTTGAAGAAACCATTGCCCATGGCCAGCCACATAAATCCACAAAGTTACTGAACTTAGGAGAGCTGTTGATGAGTATCTGTGATGGGAGGCGGTTGCTTCAAAGTGAGGATTTGCTTATGCAGTTGCTGAGGAAAACTTAACCTGAATTAACTGAATGTGTGAACTGGAAGTGGATTCGCAATGTCACGTAAAAGGATGGATTCCTTAGATTCTTCTCTTCAGAATTAAAATGGCCCTAATTTGTTTCAACATAATTATGAGATGGAATGTTTAACAAGCCTTTAATGAGATGCAATTTACTGACGGTAAAAGTTAGTCTGGGTTAATTTTTTTGTGTGTCTCCCAGCAGGGGTGGGATTGGAATATAGTCCTGAAATTTTATAGCAGGAAATTTGTATTGTCTTTACCAGGGATTTTAGTAACTGATTCTGATAACTGTAGTAATCTGGTTTTATTATGATTATACTATTTTTAATCTTGGAATACAAAAGCTCTGAATAAGCAATTAACTAATCCTCACCATGTCCCTGTGAGGTTGGTAAAGGCCTTGTAACAATCACTTTGTTCGTGCTGCACTATGTCTGGTTTTAGTGTGGAATACAGCAAGGCAAAGCAGTGCTACAAGATATGGGAGGGAAGATGACTATCAGATCTTATTGAATGCATGGGAGGAATTAAGCAAGGGAAAAACGTTATTACCCAGTTTAGGATTTGGTCAAGCCACCGTGATGCACTCACGAGAAAATGTCAGGGGAGCTTTAGCGATCAGGGCATCTGCCTTATGTCTGCCCAAATCCTCCGCACACAGAACTGTACCACACACGCTGCACTGTGGCGGGGAGCAGCTTAAGAGCTAGGCTGTAAAGATCCAGGATTAAAAAATAGTTTTGATCTGATTTCCCTTCAGTTGGAAATAGGACTTGTTTTTTTAAATTGTGTTTCTTCAGAAAGAAAAAAGAAAAAAAGGGAGAAGACCAAAACCTCTGAGATCGTGACTGCTTTCTGAGGGCCAACTCTCCACTCCATCGGCGGTGTTGCAGTGCGAAGCGGCACTCCTTACTGTCCCTTCTCCACATGGGCAGCTGCTCTCTTTTCTTCTGCGGAGAGTTTATCTTCCACTCAATGCTAAGTCTCATGTTTCTCTTACTTCTTTAAATGAGAGCAAGGACTGTGCTTTTGTTCTGCTCCTTTTCCTGTGCCTTTTTGCTGATCTTCTCTGCATGTATCTGAAAGGTCAGGAAAACAAATCAATACGGAAAAAGACCTCCTGCCCCTTTTAACCTAACTTGTAGGAGGAAAGGAAGGTAAATCACCAGTTACATGAAAGGGAATTTTAAATATGCCTGAAAAAAGCACAGTGGGAGTGAGGGTTTGGAAGGACAGGTGTCAACAAGACCAGTCTCTGCAGTTCACAGGGTGTCTTTATGAACTCGTGGTCTTCTCCTCCACTACAGCAAATCCATAGAGCTGAAAGGCATCCCAAGAAAGAGGCTCTGTGAGAGGGAATGGCCCTCTCATTTCAGCTTCACTGACCGAGAAGGTTTCTGCAAGGGAGACCTTGGTGCACTGGGAGCTGGACTGACACTCGCTACATGATTTAAGGGCTAGCAAACACTGGCCGTGGTCTTGTACCGGCTGGGTTTGCATCAGTACTTTCTGGTCACTACTACCTTACTTCCACTCCTCCAGGTGACCGTGACCCTCTTCTGCAGATAGCCACTGAGCACGATGCAGAACATCAGGAGACAGGAGTGAGGTTCTCTCTGTATCTGCATGGCAGCTGGGCTCCTGCTGCACCTTCACCGGAGCAGTGAGGCCTATAATCGACTCTTTGTTTAAACTGAACCGTGAATACTATAGCCAAGTTTACTAATCATGACCTCTATTCCTGACATCTAGCCTCAAGCATTCAGCTGGGAGTTCTCTGTTAGAAGAGCACTCCTAGGAGCTTCATTGGTAGTCCAAGGAGGAGAGATAGCTCTCCCTTTCCTTTCCAGTGAGGATGGCTTCTAAATTGCTCATATAGGGTCTTCGTGAAGGCTTAGGGCTACCAAGATGGTTAAGGGACTGGAGCATCTCCCACAGGAGGAAAGTCTGAGGGAGCTGGGTCTCTTTAGCTTGGAGAAGAGGAGACTGAGGGGTGACCTTATTAATGTTTATAAATATGTAAAGGGCGAGTGTCAGGAGGATGGAGCCAGGCTCTTCTCAGTGACATCCAATGATAGGACAAGGGGCAATGGGTGCAAGCTGGAACATAGAAGGTCCCAGTTAAATATGAGAAAAAACTTCTTCACGATGAGGGTGACTGAACACTGGCAGGGGCTGCCCAGGGAGGTTGTGGAGTCTCCTCTGGCGACATTCCAAACCCACCTGGACGTGTTCCTGTGTGACTTGCTCTAGGTGTTCCTGCTCCGGCAGGGGGATTGGACTAGATGAGCTTTCAAGGTTTCTTCCAATCCCTGATATTCTGTGATTCTGTGATTTGTGAAAGTGTCTTATGTTAGATGCCAAGAATTCAGGCCTTAAGCTCATAAATTATTTTAGTCTTTCAACATCTGCCTTTGAATTTAGCCTTGATTAATCTATCAGGTGCAAGACTCTTGAACACCCTGCAAATGCTCCTTGCTTTCCTCCCAGGTGCTTTATTTAAGAACTGCTTTTCACTTACTGCTTACGTGGCAAATGCCACTGGGTGGAAAAACGGCTAATTGCTCTGCCCTCCTTCCAGCATTGATGCCAGTGAACAGAGACATGCAGGAAGCAAAGCGAGCCACCACTTATAAAGCCCAGGAGTATCAAAGAGTGGCCATCCACGCTGGGTAAACAGCAACACTTTCACAGGTGTTGTCAGATGTAGCCCTCTTGCAAGGGAAAACCAGAGTGTCTGCATTCCTCAGAGAGCTCAGCGTTCATGCTGCTGAGCGTGGGATGGTGATGCTCCCTCTGTGTGCTGGTAGAGTGTCAGTCACCCGAGCAAAGGGACAGAAGCAATAAAGTAAATGTTTTCCCTTAGTGAGACAGTCTGTTTTATGAGGGAAATCACTTCATTAAAAGCTTTTTAAGGATAAAGTTTGTACCCTGTTTTCAGTAAGAACCTTTGGCAAAAAAAACCCCAAAACCTCAGCTGTTAGAAAAACAACATTCCTTTGCAGATGCTCAACACAGAAGCCCATGTGATGGATGTTTATCAGTCTTCCCTTTTCTTCCTCCTTTGTGCCCTGCACCAAGCCATTACACTATGGGCCCATTATTGCCCAATTATGAGCTGACTGTGCAAGGCTGATGGCTAGAGACGGACCATGCTGGTGTGTTGCACCCTCCAATATGAAGTGCCTCCTGGAAAGGTCTCTGTGGACACCCTGCTAACATCTGCTGTAAGGTTGTTGTACCTCTTGGTACAGTGTTTTCATACAAAGAATAATCTGTAGGACTCAAAAAAAAAAACCAAACCAAAAAACAACCAAACCAACAACAAAGACCAATCAAGGAAACAATTCGGGGGTTTGAGGTTGTGTGAAACTTCTTATACTGTGTCATCAGAAAAGCGAGCCTAAGATTTATATCCTCAGAAATGAAAACAGGCATTGGTCCAGTAGACTGAGCAGAGAGTAGCAGATGCCTTTACTCTAGGTGAGAACATGGATGTTCTACTAGGGAGAAGACAGACTTCCAGAGAAAATGGGACCTGAGTTTGGCTTCCTGTGCAGCTCCAGGCAGCTCTGGACTTCTTTCATGGCTTTGGAAGGCTTCAAAATGCTGCTAAATAAGGAATTATTAGCATTAAGGCCCCTTACATTGCTGGATTGTAGATGCCTTAATGGGCATCCACAGCCTCCTTATAAAACCGTATAACCGTCTAGGTTGAAAGAGACCTTTGAGATCATCAGGTCCAACCATTAATGTAATACTGCCAGAACCACCACTAAACCCTGTCCCTCAGCACTATATCTACCCATCTTTTAAATACCTCTAGGGATGGAGACTCAACCACTTCCCTGAGCAGCCTGTTCCAATGCTTAATGACCCTTTCTGTGAAGAAATTTTTCCTGATATCCATCCTAAACCTTCTCTAGTGGAGGGGGACCAGATTTTGATCCCAGTAGTGTAAACCTGGAGCAGTGGATCTTAGTGGATTTCAATTCATCTAGTGAAATCCACATATAATGGAAATGAAGCATTTAAAAAGCAATATATTTTTATGCTGGTGAGCTGACACCGTCCTTCAGTCTAAAAAATTATTTGGGACTCTCATCTTGGTTTGAAATGGCTGGTCAGAAAGATATCTAACCAATTAGTATCCACATTGTTACGTGGATTTCTCTCTTGCAGTCCAGCGTGACTCAGAAAATGACACTGAGCAGCCTAGCATCTCTCTGAGGTGACAGAACGGTCACCCATCTGTAACACGCCTGGGAGTATTTGCAGACCCTTGAGGTTTAGTTGCTCAAAACATCATACTGTGATGTTTCGCATGAGCTTCTACTCACCTTTATGTCTCAGTGGAGACAGCAGTGCCCAAGCAGTAATCCCCCCCGGGGACTCATTGCCTAATGCGTGCTCTAAGTGGTCAAGATGTGCTGCTTACCTTTTCCCCAGCCACAAAATGGAGCTTACTAAGACCTGAGCAATGCAAATCAGAGCGATGGGCTGTAATGAAGTAGACTGATGACGGAAAAGCTGGGTAATTAACATGTAAAAGTGAATTGTTGCAAGCACTATACGTGGAATGAGCTATTTTTGGGCAGAGATGAGCTTGGCAGGGTTGTGGATGTTGGGATGTGGCAGGGCTGTGAGTGGTGTGCTTCAGACCGCAGGCAGGCATTCATGCTGCTGATCAGATAACTCTGCGGGCAGTTCCCCCCGTCGCCCCATGGCTGCATAGCTTGTACCATGTGCTGAAGTGCTTGTGCCGTGACACAGCCCTGAGTGTCCCACCTCTAAGTTGTAAGAGCAAGCATGATGAGAGACATGAATGTCTTTCCTCTCCTGGTACTTTGACTCAGAGTCCGCTCTGGGTATCCCCCTTCTTGAAACCTGACCACATGCCAATACTGATGGTGCTTCTGGCTTCTCAAACACCCGCTAGGAGCTTTGTTTGACTGCAAATTCCCCGATCTCAGTTAAGCTCAGACTTCCACAGTTGCTTTTCATTCACGCTGGCGAGTGCAGGAGCAGAATGGGATGCTGATAATTAAAATCCCTGGAAGGGCATTCCTTGCCCTCCATGACTTAAGGGAAGGCTGTAAACACTGCATACAGTGCCCCTCATTAAACTGGCTCAGAAACAAAGTTGACAGTGCAGGGGGTGAGACCATCACATTTTCAACCAAGGCACCGAGGGCTAGATTTTAATCTGAAACTGGAAAAATTACACAACTCCGGATTTAAATGAGTGAGGTTATGTTCTGTCTGAGACCTTTGTAGTTTAATAAATTGGTGAAGGTGTTGGAAGAACAAGGCTTGAGGGAATGGGATTCTTTCCCCTTAATTCTGAAGCGTGGGCTGAGACAAAAAAGTACAACAAGCCATTCCCAACACTGCAGAATAACCCATGGAGCTGGGACATCCTCCTCACTTCTGTACTGCACAGAAAAGAAACAAATTAAGGGAGCTCCCAAGAATACAGCTTTTTGCATTGACAACCAATCCCTTGAAAAAGAGATATAAGGAATTGATAAATACAAAGCAAAATTCTTCAGGAAAGAGGAAAGAACTGGAGTTAATGACAGTGTTTCCCAGCCCCTGGATGTACGCAGATGTGGTGTGACAGGTCTCTTATCACACATAAGCTTTGTGTGTTGGCCACACAAACTCCTATCATGTGTCTCACTGTAGATGCTGGTGCAGGGGTTGCTGGTTTTTCTCTCCTTAAAAATAAAGCAATATTAATGCCACAAAAAAATGCCCTCACACAAACCTTACAAGTCAGTCAAAACAGGTGTTGTGTGGAGTACCGGCTACTTGTTTTGTTTGACTTGTTTGGGTTTTGGTTTTAATTTTAATTCATATTCCTGTTCCAGCATGGCTTGCAGAAGTTGCCTAGAAACCATCTCGCGTCAGCTCACTCATCCAAGACTCACGGCTCCCCATATGCAGGCAGAGAGATAAGCTTAACTTCCTAATTTTTTAAAGAAATGGAATTAAACCACCCCCCCCTCCCCCCTCCCATGGATATGATATCTGAAAACTCAGGGTAAAAGAAAAATAATACATCACTGAGTCAGAAAAGTCTGGCAGGCTCATTGCGTGGGGACATGCCTACAGAGAAGGTGCTCTTGAGGCAATGGAAGAGTCCCTGTTTGTCCCCACAAGAAGGTCCAGCAGGCTTATGGTGGACCCTCCACGGCTTCTGGTGACACAAAGCAGCCTTAGACTGAGTTCTTCTGGAGTTTATGCCCTGGTGCCCCTGTTTGTCAAACTGCCAGTTATTTCCTTTGCCGTGCATCCCGTCTGAAATCTCCTCTCAGCTCTCCCTGTCTCCTGTATTAGCTGCGACCCACTGCTCCTCTGCAGCCACTATGAGGGGCACATGTTGGGCAGTCAGAAAATTGATGGGCCTTCTTTTGTTCTCCCAGGACAGAATCACCTTAGGGGTGATAGATCCAGAGAAGTTGGCAATATGAAATGCAGATCTGATGGTGGAAACAGGCCTGTGCAACCAGAGCTCAAAAACTGAAGATTTTGTCTGGGAAATGGCTGAACTAGAAGAATTTGGGTTTTGAACCAAAACCCAAAGGTTTTACTAGACACTCTGGAAAAATGCAAAACCAGAAAAAATAATTTTGGGTTGACCTGTAATATTTTATTTGGAAAATATCTATTTTGGGATGCCTAGCCTTTTCACTTGTAACTTGGGATGCTTTTTAATAAAAAATGCCGTGTCATAAAGTAGCATTGAAAGGAATTAAATGCTTCTTAAGTTGAAAATGAATGTTTTGACACTGAAAAAAAAAAATATATATATTGCTCCTAAAACAATTGTCCCTAAACAATTAAATTTGGATTGAATATATGCTGCTCTTCCCAAAACTGCACTTTCTGGCAGGGTTTGCTATGCCTTAGCCATTTTTTATGTCTATGCAGGTAATAAGTAAAGATCTTAAGGACAAATGTGATCAGCTGCACAATAGGAGGATCTGAATTGCAATTTCCAGACGTAATTCACTACCAATTTTGGCCTGTCCCTTCTCATTCCTTCCTCTCTTTCTTAAAGCTTTTCTTCTCCTGCTGTTGCTTTTTTGGTGGTGTACTTCAACCTCTTCCCCATGAAATGGGTTCCCCATGCCCTTTCTGTGGCATGAAGTGGCTTGCATAGAGGAGGCTACTGAAAAAAAACCCCAACCAACAAAAGCTGCACTGCGCTGCACTGCTGGTGGGGCAAAGATGGGCAGGGGTGGAGGTCTGAGGTCCTCGGGGCCAGAGCTCACCGTGCCTGGGGGAGGCAGGGGAGAGCTCCTCAACTCATAGTTCAGGCAGTAGAGGCAGTAGCCACCAAGCTGACATCTGGATTGCATGGTCCAACACTGTGCAAAGCAGCAACCTTCTGGTGTAAATGGCTATTGACCTACTGACTGACCTTCATGTTTTAAGCCAGCTTCTCTCCTGACCAAGTCTGAATCTATTAGTGCTATATTATAAAGATATATATACATATATAATGTATTATATAGTCCGAATCTATTAGGATGGCACGCAAAGCTTTCATTTAGAGGTGCTGGTTGAGATGGTGGGGCTGAGAATTTCTGGAAGCCCTGAGAGATCAAGTGGTTTGGAGTGGAAAGGGTGAGTACCTGGGCATGGTATGGATTATTTATACCAGCGCTGATCTTACTTTCCTGAGCATTTTAGTATGTGCTAGGGTCAGAAGGAAGGAGGACTAAGACAGCTTTATGCATTAGGAACCAGTGTTTATCTGTCACTCTCAGAAATTGAGGTAGATTTTGATCACTGCCAGTTAATAATGTCCACTCCATGTGCACCCAAACCACAAAAGACTGGCTTCCACCAGCTCCAGAGTTTGTGGGCAGTCCTTCATGAGGATGTCACAGAAGGACTTTCTCCCTAGGGAGCATGCTGTACTGGCCTCTGTGTGAGTCTGAAGAAATGTCAGGGATCCTTTGTTCATATCTTCCTCATCCCCTGAGAGTGAAAAGAGCTATATGAGTACATGGCTGTGGCCTCTGAATCTGTATTTGCAGCTACTGATTGTTCCCACCTTTCACAGCATGACACCTGAGAGACACACAGGATTTACTGGCATGGTAGGTGTCTGGCACCAAGACGTTGCTGTTTCGAAGAGGGATGCTAAATCTGCTTACAGATTTAAATGCAAACGTTGGTCTTGGCAATGCAAGTCATCCTGTAAGTCTTGAATGCTGACCTAAGGAAATATTTCTAATAAAGATAACTAATTTCCTGTAAATTAGAGCACATCACAGGCTTTTATCTGAAATCACATAGAATATTGCTGTTCTGACAATCTAACAGACTGAAGAGGACTTCTAATTGCAGGGGCAATCACTGAATAAATGTTCAGTTCCTCTGGCCCCAACTAATTCAAAGGCAAAGTCCTTTAAGGTGGAGTGTTTATCTCAGCAATTCAAGGATAAAAAGCAGAGGGGGGGTCATTTGAAAGAAAACTTTCCATGTTACTGCAAGAATGACCCAGGTTAAGTCTGCCAAACAATCCTAACTTGGGCCTGCAAAGGAAATCTAAATCTGTTAGAAAGAAAAAGGAAAATTGGTTCTGGAACAGTAAAAGCTCAAGTGCCTCTTGTGTGGTGGTGTGGCTCCAGCACAAGGGCATGGTAACCTCTCTGCAAGTTACAGCCAGCAGACGGGGGCTCTCACTAGCCTAGGGGTTGATCAACATTTGAAAGAGATGTAATGTGGTTTTGAGCACAGAGCAAGGCTTTAGGGACCTCCTAACCCCCGAGTAAGTTAGTAAAAGGAGTCGCAAATGTCCTTTATTTCGCTTGTATGGCCAGTTATTTCTGGCAGTCTGGAACGCTTGCTTCAGGCAGCAAATTCGGCAGCGAAGCAGAGCAATGTGAAGAAGGATGTGCTTGACTTAGTGTGCTTATGCTTAGACAAACGTGTTTTGAGTTACACCAGTGCAAACTGGCTGAGCCAATGGCAACACAGGACTCCAACTTTCAGTTGATTTGCACAAGTGACTACAGCAGCTGGCACCCTGGAAGTTCCTGCTGTATTGGTGGCAATCCCAAGCCCACTTTGTCTGTCTTGAGATAGACAAAAAGCAAGGCGTTCAGTCTTAAGTAACTCTCTAGGTAGTGCAGATCTATCAGGTGAGTTGCCCCTGGAGACACCTGTCCTAAGGGAAATCAGAAGGGATGAACCACCTCTTGGATGTGTCGTGTTGTCCCTCCATGGCTCCTGGAGAAAATCTAGGCAGCTAATTTACACTGGGTGCAGGTGGAGGTAATACACTGCAAGGGATGGAGTGCCCTTTGGTGGCCACTGTGCTCATTGCATAGGCAATGGCACGTTGTCATCCAGTGCTGTGGAGAGAGCTGGTAGTTTTTCACACCTTGGTCTGCAGACTCCCAGGCAGCTGTGGAAATGACTGAGAGTAGCATGGATGTTGGCAGTAGTCTATATAATCACCTCACTTATACAAATCATTACCAGCTTGTCTTAGTTACAAGCTAATGTCTTCAAATGTAGCCTGGGCACCCAAGCATTTCATTTTTAACTATACAAGGGACATTGAACAGGAGACTGGCAGAAGTGGTAAGTATCATAGAGAAACAGTCTTTATTTTTAATTGTGTTAAAAATGCATTTAATGGATATTGTTGCAAATCTCCTGAAAATTATTTTCATGCTCCAAGTGCTGCAAGTTTTTAAAAGCATGAATATGTTAATCACAAGTAAGGAGGCTGAGTTCCAGCGTGTAGCTGAAGGAGGGATCTGGTACCTGACCACCAAGATGTAGTCAGTTCTTCCCTGGTAAAAATAGCTGTCCCTTACAGCTGTGTTCTCTGTGTTCTTTGGTTTCCTGCCTTCTGTCCTATCTGCCCTGGGTTATCCAGGCTATATTAGTGTCTCCTGTAGAACTTAATCAAACTTTCAAGGCAGAGATGAGCCCTCATTGAACAGGGTTTCTTTGAGAAGAACCCATAAACAGAAGAGCCACGAAACTATGACAGGAGGCTAATTGCAGTCATTGAGATTTGGCACACTCTGCTCTTTTAGAAGTGGAGGGAAAGGCATTATGTTCCAGAGATATAGTAAAACTAGTGCCATTTTGTTTTTTCAGTGCTGTAGTATATTTGTATACCCAAACCAGTCCTCTGCTACTGGATCTTTGGATGCCAGGGCTGTTAGGTCGTGCTGCTATAGTTTCTAAATAAGCAGTCAGCTAATTGGGTTCTGTGGTATGAACCCACATGTGCCTTTTGCTGTGTCTCGCAGCTTCCCCTGCAGCATTAGTTAAAAGTTGCTTTATTCTCTTGTTTTGTTCACATGGAGCACTCTGGTTACTATCAAAGTAGTAAAGTTCACAGAGACCACAGTGCGAAATCCAAGTGCTAAAAATAAGTAACAGGCCAAACGCTGGAGACATTGGGTGCTATTTCCACTGAAGTCAACTGCAGCTCAGCCTCAGTTCTTGCGCATGTGTCTCTACAGGAACCCTTGTATCCAGCTTAATGAGCATAAATTGTGCAGTCGAATTTGAATTTAATAAACATTCAGGAATGTGCTTCGCAAAGCTCTGACTAAACACCACGTTTTCCTACACCATGCTGTTTTGGCATCTGTCTCCTATGTCTCCCAGCTCCACAAAAGCACACGAGTAAGGTGTCTGTCTGCTTGGACTCAGCAACCTATCCATAAATCCCTACCTGTCATTCCTGTGCTGAAAGCTGTCAGGGGGCTGCTGGAGGAAAAATTATCCCTAGCTTCTGCCTTGCCTTCTGTCTAGACATATTCTCCTTACCTGGCATGCTGTGGAAGCGAGGAGGTACGCTGGGGTGTTCACTGATGCTGCATCTGGGAATCATGATAAATAGAAAATGTCTGAGAGCTGAAACTCAGCTTACAGCCCCTAAGTGCAGGAGAGCAGCACAGCACCTGCAGCCTTGGAAGCTGGGCTGAAAGATAAGTGGATTTTTACATATGCTGTTTAAGGTTGTTACCGGCTTTCTCATTACTGGAGATAGTGAAATAAAACGCAGGCGGCAAAGAAGCAGTGGGTCAGAGACATGGCTGGGGTAAACTGGGGTGGGTAGATTGTAGCTTCAGTGCCTGGGAGCAGAGGAGGAGATAGCAAACATACAGCCGTGGACGGAAGCCTGCACTGAGTGATGTCTGTGCTTAGATGAAACATGTTCCTTAGCAATACCAGGGCTGCTGTTGTGGACTCTAAATGGGATTCTGTGATGAGCCCGATCTTTGATGGTATTGGATTAACATCACTGCTCATTCCAGCTTATTATGTGTCCTGCAGTACCTGTCATGTCTCTCTGCCATCTACAGCAAATAATGACTCCGGCAATTATGGAGGCTTTGTGTGCCTGCAGATCAGAAACGCTATCTCGCAAAGGGCAGACTTTCCCCATCTCAGCACTGCAAATTCTTCCTTCATGTAGCGATTTGGCCCTTTTTGTCTCCCCTTCCCTCTGCACCCACTAGTTTGTGAAACAGCAGAAGCTTTACAGAAGAGAAAAAACAAACTCGAGGCAGTTTTACCTCCTAGCTCTCCCATTTTTCTACCCGACCCTCCTCTTTCTCTCTGGAGCTGGAACAGAATTTGGTATCAAACACGCAAGTTCTTTACTCGGAGTCTGATCGAAAGTCTGCTAAAATCAATGGGAAAATTCCCACGGGCTTTGCTGTTCTCTAGATTATTTCCAGCTCCCGTCTGGCTACATCCCTTTGGCTGTATGGGCATGCAGGGCGGCTGTGGGAGCTCAGAGGGGAAATTTCGGCAAAGGCGCTCGCAAAGGGGAGCCTTGTCTCCCTGAGCGAAGCATGAGGCTCTTGAGTTTTCCATTTGGTTCGAATCTGCAGTTCATCTGCTTTCCCATGCTCCTGCTCACATCGTAACATGTGCAGGGCTGAGTGCAAGGCAGTCAGGAGTGTGTTTTTTCTTGCTCTCCCTTTTTTCCTCTTTGGTTGCTCCCTGATCCCTACCATGGCTGTGAAATCCAAACCTCAGCTTGCTTTGCCGTCCTGTCCAGATGTGCCTTCTGCCGTCCCTGCAGCACTGCCACATCGCTGACTGCATCTTCACAATGTAATCTTGAAACCACAGCTGGAGGCAGAGCAATGGGCGCATGTGGGGAGGGTCTGCTCAGAAAGAAAGCATTGGAGGTAACGCTTTACATTTGACACACATGGCTTCAGCATGGGAGCTTTGGTTTGGCAAAAATATGGAAATAATCATAGCACTTTTGATCTTCAAAGTGCTCTTCATCCACTAACTAATGAGTATAATGTTAGGCTTAAAAATTGGTCATACTCTGAAAATACATTTGGTAGCAAAGACCAAGGGTCATGCTTTCTGCTACTGTAATGCATTTGAGCCATCAGCGCCAAATTCATGGTGTGAAAATTAAGGACCAAAGTCTGTTCCTAGGGTACATCTTACTTAGTCAATGGGAATTTTATGCCCATTAATGAGAGCAGAATCAGACCCTAATTAATTTCAGGCTTGCCACATATATTCTTCCATTTGAATACACAGTTACTGACAACATCTCCCCTTGCATGTAATGAGACACGAGCTTTACAATATCTGAATTGGAAGTTGGTCCTAATGTGAGGCTTAATAGACCAAATTTTCTTGTATTGGTTTCTGTGAGATCTGTTGCTAAGGCCGGGAAAATAATCCAAAATTCATGACCCAGGCAATTTCTGTTGTACAGTGGTGTCACATGCACCCACCCCAACACACACACACAGCTCTAGCGTTGCGGATGCCCTGGGGTACACAGGAACGAACCTGGGATGTTGAGTCCTTGGTTCTCCTGTGCAGTCAGGGGTCTAACAGGAGCAAGCTGCACCGGTTTTGCTGTTGATAATGGGCAATGTGGCCACTGCTCCACCCATTCCAGACATGATTATGGAAGGAGGGGTCCTAGCCTGAGACTGGTGTGGGAGGGGTGGGGGCTTTCTCTCAGAACAAGAGCAGAGGCATAGCCTTGCAAGGTAAATGCAAAGCAAGCTAATTTTAAAGGTATCAGATTATTCAGGATGGAATAATTCAGCTCTGTAAAATCCAAGGGCCCTGTCTGGTGTCAGTGATGGAGGTAGGTAGAAGCTGGCTCATGGCAAGCAGGGACTAGATCTGCTGCATTGAAGAGCTGCAGGCACCAATTCCTAATTCTCTTGGGTGAGAGAGAGATCAGTGTTGTGTTTGTGTTTTTAAGATTAAGTATCTCAAATCATAAATGTCAATAGAATTATGAAGTACACTGAAAGCTTCCAAGTTATTTAAAATTAAATAACAACCCTGTAAAGTAGCCAAGCCGAGTATTGCTCAGATCCGTTCGACCCTCGCAAGAAGCAAAGGAGGCTTTCAATTTCTTTGTTCAATCACTTCATTAAATTCCAATTCCTCTTAAAAGCTTGGCGGTCCTTATCCTCTCCCACTTAGTTCTGATACAAGTCCCCTTTGGCTGCGTCCAGATTTCTCATGCTTCCTATGCTTACACACCTTCCTATATCCCAGAGCCTTAATGAACCTCAAGGCAGTGGCCCTAGTAAGGACACTTTGTGGTATTTTTGTTGGAAATCTACTGGTCCTTGTGTCTGCACTAGGCTGGGGCACAGCTGTGCACAAGCAGGAGAAACACTGCTCTGGCTTTTGGGGTGATTTGTGATGGGACACGTACTGCACAGATAGGCAGTGATGCCGCCTTTCAGGGGGGATGGAATTGTCTTGGCCAGCCCTTATCCTCATCAAGGTGGCCCACTTGGTGTGGAAATACCTTGAAGTGAGAGGCTGGGCAGTCGCATCAGTGGAGGTACATAGTAAAGATGAAGCTTCTGGCATCAGGAGGGTCATTATTGCACAAGAGAAATGGCGAGGCTGAGTTGAGAGACAGTCCGTAAAATCCCAGCACTGCTACCTGTTGAAAGTCCCTGCCTGGTCCGGCACCTGTAACGTGGTTTTAGGCTGTGCAGGTCTCTGGACTCTCCAACTTCAGGATGTACCTCTAGACCATGGCAGCGTACCTTTTTTCCTGTACTTTTTCCTCTGAGGATAGGTATGGTGTCACCGTATTTTGTGACAAGAGGGAAACACACCTGCAGGCTGCAGCTCAACCTGAGTGTGCACTTTTATGTGTGGGATTCATTAGCTTTCCTCTCCCATTCTCTCACAGGTACTCAAGGAAAGGCAACAGAAGTTGTAGGACACAGCTACAAAAATAAACCATAGGTCCTGAAGGATGCCATTTTTCTCTTTCTGAAAGAAGTTCTGGTTGAGGCTGAAGTTGCCTTATGCTTGTGCTTATAGCAGCCTGTAGGAGCAGTGGGCTTTATGGCCTCTAACACGTTCTTATTTCTGCTTGGCCATCCCACCACCACATGACTGTAGTACCTGGGCTTATTTTCTTTTATAAGCTCTTTCTAGGCTCTCATTGAGATTTCCTGTCTTGGGGCAGCTTACTTAGGCTGGATGGATTACTCAAATGTTCTTGGTCCAGCTCCAATTACAGCTTAATTTACCTGTAGCCGTTAAGAGTTTCCAACTGGAAAAGCTACCCTGTAGATTAATGAATTCCTACGGAGTGAGGCGCAGGAGCTGACGTGCAGCAAAAGAGTTGGGGACCCCATGTGCAAGGCTCACATTAATACTGTTGCAGAAGGAGTTTGCTCACAGCATCTGCCTGAAGGGATCTTGCCACCAGCAGGGCTGGTCCTCCTAGGAACACAGAGTGTGGTTGTACACATTCCGTGAAGCAAGCAAGGGGGTGTAGACTGTGTAGCTCTTTGCCCATGGGTTTCCACACCATCATGCCCATGGGGGAGAAAGACTCAGTACTGGACCTTGTTTTGGACACCATTAGTGAAGATAAAGCAAATCTGGAGAGAGGAAGTTTTCAAATCCTCAGCATACAGTACAGGAGAGTTTTCTGGACTAGTTCTGAGTACACAACTACTTTGCTGGGCCAGTCCTTGTTAATCCACCTCTGGGTACAATTTCTAGGCAAAGATGCTTGGGAAGGGCCTGCAGCCATTGGCATGGGAGGTTACATGCAGTTCTCCTATCACAGCACAAATTGTGGGGCTTCCAGCTCTCCCCGTTAGGACAGGCATTCCTAATGGCTTTGGGCTTTGTTTTGCAATGGCCAGTGAACTCAGATACCTTTGAAAGGCTGGACATGAGGCTGACTTGGCAAGCTGCTCCCAGGACCAGTGCCTAAGGCATGGGTTTTGTCCAATTCATGTCTCACCCTGGTACCTGGCTCTCAGCAGCTCAGTGCAAGCCGCACAACCCTCAAAGTTTGCCTGTCAAGTCCTGAATGCCTTTCAAAAACTAAAGCTCTATGACTTGAACATATGCTGAGAATAACCTGAGGTTACTACCAAACCTTTCACCTACTCTCCATTCCTTCATCTCTGTGCGAAATATGTTTAAACGTTTGCCAGCGCCAAAGAAATTTAAATGTCATCAAGGGATCAACATACTACTGATACTCCAGAAACTCTATTCCACCATGATATAAGAGAACATATTGTCTTATAATGTGTGGCCCACAACATACATTTCTGTGGCCTAAATTTGACCAGTAGGGGCCAATAGTGTAAGCAAAACTACCCAGGTGGCTGCAGTATTTCTGAGAGGTGATGTTTTGGTTAACTTAGCACGTCTAGAAAAAAACCCTCGTGATTCCCGTTAGGGGAGATTGTGTACGAACCATACTAACTGCTGAAAGAAGTGGTCCCAAGACTGTTCCAAATGGCTGATCTAGTGACATGAAAGTGTTGTCGGTTTTATGCTCTGGAGAGCTTCAGGATGCAAGGAAGATGGATGGCTATTCTTTTTGTGCCCGCTTAAACAATATATTTGATCCTGTCACCTGCCCTACGTGAGCTGCCTTCTTTAGAAGTCAGTATTAATGATGCAGATCAAATCCAGACACTGTCACTTATCCCACTTACTCCAACAGCCTTTGCTAAAAAAATAAACAAAACAAAAAAACAGAGTCTTTTTGACCATAAAAAGCGGAGGCAATATTACTTTTGTAAAACTCTTAGAGGAAGTTCTAAGGACTAGAAAAGAGGTTCATTGGAAGAACATATTAGTAAACCTTGATTGCAGGGACACCTGTATCCTTGGCAGGAGATGTAGAAGAGACCTGTCGTCAGTTTATATTCCTCAGACATTGGCATCACTTGTTCTCAGAGTGATCTGGCCTTGCTTTGTGGTCTGTAAGGACCCTTAAAAAAAAGCACTGCTTGACTATCCATTGGATGGGTCTTTCTTTAGCAGACAGTGCTCAGGGCCCATTACCCCCTTCCCCACTCTTCTTATAGCCCCACCTCAAACGAATAATCTCTTCACCAGGTTTTCTCAGCTGGAACTGCAGCAGAGATTTGAACTAAGCTGTCCAACTCCTCAGGCACTTGGGCTGCCCACCACATCTGTCTAGCCAGGTGTTAAGTATCTCTCTAGTGCCAGACCAAAGATCTGCCTAGTGCTCTGTCCTGCTTCCAGCAGTGGCCAGGTGTGGGTGCCTGGAGAAGAGTTCAAGCTCCCAAGCATGGATTTCCTGAGTATGCTTTCATCCTGCAGTATCTTCAGGGATTTTCTGAGTCAAGTGCAGTTTCCATGTATTAGAAACACTCGAGTTATTTATGTTCCACGAACTTGCCAGCTCTCCCTCCGATTCCCCATTCCAGCCGTTGGTCCAGATTACTTATTCTCTCCATCCCCATCTGATTGTCATAACTCGCTTCCCATATTCTTGTCATCAGCTCCTACCGCAGTGTAACCTTACTGTATCTGTGCAACTGGCTCTCGATTGTGCAATGATTAAAGGTTTGGGAAATTTTTAGAAAGATTTTTAGTAGTAGTATGTTCTTAGGTTTATTTTTTATTATTATTGTTGTTAAGCTGGAGAGTTTAGCAATTTGAGTTTGGAAATCATCAGAAAAGCTGTTTAAACCAAGAGCAAATGTGATAACTACTGTTAGTGTGGGGAAGGGCTGGGAGGGTGAAGTGTGCTTGGGAGTGGTAACCTTTTCACCTCAATCAGCAGCAACTGGAACAGTTTGCCCTCAGTCTGCCTGTCTCCGGCTTGCTAAACGTTCAAATACTCCATGCAGAGTGGAGCTGTCTGAATTTACAAATACCTTTGGCCACCCTGAAACTGCCTTTTAAATTTTTTTTTTATTATTATTATTTTTTATTTCCAGTAAATAAATGATTCACCAGCCAAAAATATCCTAAGTGCCTATCACAACATCACCAGTTGCTTCTGGGAGTTTTGGAGTTTACAGCAGACCTGCTAACTGTCTGTCTCACTTAGAGTGGAGGAGGTTGTGGATATGTGCATTTGTCCAGGCAGGGTGTGCTTTCCACCAGGGTATTTCTGATCAAGGCTGGGCTGCCTACTTCTGCCGAGCCCAGGGGCAACTCGTCCTTCTCCTGCAGGAACTGGAGTCCACCACCCTGCTACAGAGCTAATATTAGCAAATGGACGCATCTTGCAAACAATGAGGAGGCTGAGATTTGTTTGCCCAGAGTGTTTGCCAAATAGTTATGAATACAGAAGAGGTTTGTTTTAAAAAGAACCTTGCTTGCAAACAAACTGAGAGCGGCAAAGGCTGAAATCTCTAAACTTATTTGTGAGAAATAACTCGGCCAGTTCTATGAGCCTCTGTCTAACTCCTGCTCAGAAGGGAGTCACTCTGTTCCAGAGTAAACAGAGCACTCTCTGGTTACCAGGCTGGAAGAATGCGGTACGTTTTCTGTGAGTATTTGCTCTGACTTAAAAATATACTTGCTTTATCTGTGTTCACACCTCTCTTGCGCTCATGAGCTGTGAACACTTAAGCAGGCAAGATTTACTCCTCTGGACACCTACGGAAAGGAAAATTAAACTTCATTATTTGCAAACGGAATAATAGGTTTTTAATGTGAGATCCTGTTTTCAGAAGGCCCTGCCAGGTCTCTTGAACAAAGGCTATGAAATGAGCCAGACATGGGTGTGCCAGCCTTCTGTAAATAAAAACATGCATGTACATAAGTAGGTCTAACAAGTACTCAGACAGAATTAACCGTAAGATCTGTATCTTTCCATCAAATCTGCAGCAGCTTAAGTTTGGGAGTTTGGGTTGTTTTTTGTTTTGTTTTTTAAAGTAGCATTGCCTCAGGCAAAGATCTGTGTGACCCAGAGAGGAAAAGCTGAAAATGGTCTGGACAAAACTTGTAGCCAAGGCTTATCTGCCTCCTGTCCCTAGGCAGTGAAAGCTACAAAGGACCTTTGCAAAACCTCCTCCTGATTATAAGATTTGGGCTTATTCAGGCAGGAAACACTGCCGTGGGACTTGGGTGGCCCATTTCTACTGCTGGAGAGGACCTTTTCAACAAGCTGTTGGAAATCCTTTCCTAAAAGCAGGAAAAATATCTGTAATTCTAAATAAACCTGGAATCTGTCAGAGGCTGATGCATAATGAGTGTCTAGTTGTGTCGGGGGCCCTCTTTAAGCAAGCAGAGGGAAAGCTCAGTTCTTCATTGTCTGCTAAATCAGTGCCCTGATTGAGAGGACGTTATCTGCTGGCTGGTGGAGAGATAGCTGGCCCAGACCACTCATTTGGAAAGGCTTAGGAAGATGGAAAACACCAAGTCAGTCTGCTTTCTCGTGTCCCATGTAACTGTGCTGCCTCTTCCCAGACCTCTCCCAGGAAAAAAGACTGAAATAGTCGCCGGGTTACCTAACTGCCATGACTCAGATGAAGGGGGTAGCACTGCTCTGCCTGAGAGATGTGATCTCCATCTGCTCCAGGAGTTTGTATCTCAGCTTGCACAACCTGAGTGGCTCCCCTGCTCCCAGCGGTGCCTGGCACACTGGTGGTGGAGGAAAATCTGCCTTGTGTGTGTGTGTGTACACTGGCATAACAAGCAAAGTATAAAATGTGGCTCCTGAACTTATGAAGTCCATTGGTCAAAAGATCAGAAATGCTCTAAATGACGGTTCATGTCTTCATTCTGCTCCCCTTTGCCTCCATCTTGGTCAGGAGCCCTGTAGAAACATAAAGCATTTCATCGCATCAGTATATGTGGAAGAAAAAGTGTTCTGGGAAAGCTGGTGTTTCCCAAGTCCTAAGTGTTTGACTTCATGTCCTTCTTGACATTTCTGCGTGGGATTTTTTTTTGCCTGCAATTTCCCAAGAGCAAACAACAGCCCTCCAAGCCAGGCCTGAGAGCAGCTCTCGTGACAAAGCCCTTGTTCCTCTTCCTCTGTCCTTTGCTTTTTTTTCTTCCCCACCCACTTTCCTCTTCTCTTGGTCCTCAGCATCCCCAGTGCAATATGTGGCACTGGTGGTCAAGCAGCATGTGACCCCTGCACTCCTCTGTGACCCTAGAGAATCATAGAATGGTTTGGGTTGGAAGGGACCTTGAAGACCATCAAGTTCCAACCCCCCTGCCATGGGCAGGGACACCTCCCACCAGACCAGGTTGCTCAAAACCCCATCCAGCCTGACCTTCAACACCTCTGGGGATGGGGCACCCACAACTTCTCTGGGCAGCCTGTTCCAGTGTCTCACCACCCTCACAGGAAAGAATTTCTTTTTAGTATCTCATCTAAATCTCCCCTCTTCCAATTTAAAACCATTACCCCTTGTTCTATCGTTACACCCCCTGATAAAGAGTCCCTCCCCATCTCTCCTGTAGGCTCCCTTTGGATACTGGAAGACTGCTATAAGGTCTCCCTGGAGCCTTCTCTTCTCCCAACTCTCTCAGGCTGTCTTCATAGGAAAGGTGCTCCAGCCCTCTGATCATCTTCATGGCCCCCCTCTGGACCCACTCCAACACATCCATGTGCTTCTTAAATTGGGAACCCCAGAACTGGATGCAGTTCTCAGGTGGGGTCTCACCAGAGCAGAGGAGTAGAATCACCTCCTGTGACCTGCTGGCCATGCTTCTTTTGATGTAGCCCAGGATGTGGTTGGCTTTCTGGGCTACAGAGCACATTGTCAGCTGGTGTTGAGCTTCTTATCCACCAACACCCCCAAGTTCCACTCAGGGCTGCTCTCCAGCCATTCTTTGCTCAACCTGTATTTGTGCTTGGGATTGCCCAGGTTCAGTATATATTGCACATCTTTAACGTCTCTTATCATAAGTCACTTCTGATAACACAAAAAAAGATCTAATAGAAATTAACTGTGGATATTGAAGTGGCACTGCTTTGCTGTGGGGTGTTTTGGCTCAGTGCTAAGAGGTTTCTGAGGCATACTCAGGTGGGGAGGGGGAAAAAATGGTTAGTCATTTTTAATGCCTCACCTACTTTTAACAAAATTGGGATAGCAGTTCACAAGTCTAGGAAAAGGCATGGCTTTAGCCTGAGGGCTCTGCCTGCTGCATTTGAGATCTCCTGCAAATAACAGTCATCTCCAAGCATTTCAAGAAACCTGCACAAATTGTTTATCATGCAAAATGTTAGGCAGCTGAAATACAGGAGTAACAGCCTGACTGATTGTGCCTCAAACTGCTTTTTATGCCCATTTCTTAACTAACATTTATGTGCTCCAAACAAAAGTGTTCTTTCTCTGCTTTGCCTTACAGTAATGGGTTTTGTCTCTCAGCTCCTGGGGAACCTACTTGCCACTTCAGCACCATAAAAAATTGTCTAATTTGGTGACCCCAATGACAGGTGTCCAAATTCTGTGTTCCGTGACAAGGTAAGGTAACAAGCAGGGCAGGAAGTTTTCTTGGAAGACGAAGCTAGCTTGGCATGGCTGAACGTTGGGGTAGCCGTGGAGACCTGCTCTCAGAGCAGGACCCTCGAGTGCTGCTGCCTGTGTCCAGCCTGGAGAAGGTGAGCGGGCAAGGTCAGTGCTGATGGTGATCTGTGAACCACCCCAAGGAGGTGGGTAGATGCATAAAATGAGGTGGTAGGGCTGTTGCAGGAAAGAGAAGCTGCTCCAGAAGAGCTCAGGAGGCAGACAAATTTCTTTGCATTCAATGATAAATGGCATTAGGAAAAAGTGTTTGCAGAGCCTAAAATGAAGCCTGAGATGACATGGAGATGGAGTAAATGAAGCATGCAGCTGGCTGTTGTGCCAGGCAGGACCAGCACCTGGACCTCCCCCTTTCCTCATTCTCGCCTCTTTCATCTCTGTGTGATCTGTTTCAAGTTCCCAAGGGGAAGGCACTCCTCACAGGGCACTCTTTGGCTCTGTGAGGCGACAAACACTGGAGTCCTTTGCTTGAGTCCTTTGCTTCCATCTGTGCTGCTGCCTCTTCACTGAACCACGGTTTGGGCTCAAAGTTTCCAAGTGGAGCTGTTTTGGGGATTATTGCTGGTAAGCCGGCTTGTATCAAAGTCACACCAGTCCCCCCAGAACCTGTGAGAAAGAGCATGGGACTGGGCAAGGGCTTAGTCATGGTTGAGAGCCTGGTTTGTGTGCCTACGGGATTGTAGGCAGCAAATGTGAACAGTGAGCCTGGAGCTGAGAAGACACATCAGATGAGGGAGTCCATCCATATTCTGTGCACAGATACCCCAAACATGGGGTCTAGGGCAGAGTGACCAAATTTATTTCATATAATCATAGAATCATTTAGGTTGGAAGAGACCCTTGGGATCATCAAGTCCAACCATCAGCCCTACTCTACAAGTTCTCCCCTACACCAGATCCCTCAACACCACATCTAATCTACTCTTAAACACAGTCAGGGATGGGGCCTCCACCACCTCCCTGGGCAGCTGATTCCACTGAGTGACCACTGTTTCTGGGAAGAATTTTTTCCTAATGTCCAGCCTAACCCTACCCTGCTGCAGCTTGCAGCCATTCCCTCTCCTTCTATCGCTTATTGCCCGTGAGAAGAGACCAGCACCAACCTCTCTACAATGCCCTTTCTAGCAGCTGTAGAGAGTGATGAGTGATGTAGAGAGTCTCCCCTCAGCGTCCTCTTCCGCAAACTAAACAGTCCCAGCTCCCTCAATCATTCCTTGTATGATTTATTCTCCAGGCCTTTCACCAGTTTTGTTGCCCACCTCTGTACTTGCTCCAGCACCTCGATATCTCTCTTGTGCTGAGGTGCCCAGAACTGGACACAAGACTCGAGGTGTGGCCTCCCCAGTGCTGAGCACAGGGGGACAATCACCTCCCTACTTCTGCTGGTCACACTATTTTTTATGCAAGCCAGGATGCCATTGGCCTTCTTGGCCACCTGAGCACACTGCTGGCTCATATTCAGCTGTTTGTCAACCAATACCCCCAATTTCCACACTCATTCTGTGTGTGAAGTCCTCTAGAAGCAGACCTTAGCTCACCTCTCACTGCCCTATGGCTTGTGGACTGTGGCGAACCCCTCCTTGCTTTCCTCAGACACAACTCCTTCATTTTGAGGCACGTGGGATTCCAGCATATTTCTTGATCTATGCTTCTGTCTTATTATCTCTGGTCTTTTTCCATCTTTTCACTGACAGATACTCAACACTTCACATCTTGAATTCCAGCTGCCTGGAAAACTATCAGCAAATAAATACTGGAGGAAATATTGGGGAAAAAAACCCCAAGCCCATGTCTAGCGATTGGGCTTGCTGCCTCCAGGCAGGTGCAGGCTGCGTGTGAACAGCAGCGATTCACTCAGCAGTGCTTCTGGAAGCAAGGAGCTGATGGTACTGGGAAAGCTGAGTGATGTGATGGGTCTGGGGCCAGGGAAGCATCGCCTGTGGGTGCCAAGTAGAAGGCTGAATTTTAGACTCTGCTAATTTTAGTTCAGCACGATTTGCTTCGCTGAGCTTTCCACCTGGTGCTCCAAATGCTGTCATTCAGGCTAATCATAATTCTTTACAAGATTTACCATTCTTGGATACACAAGAATCTGACCTGAGCTTTTTTCTTTCCTATTTTTTAATTTTTATTAAGATGATGTTTTCCTGTGTGCTCTGACCTTACCATGCATGCACGTTAGACCCATACCAGTAATGAACCTGCTGTCCTGTAGTCTCTCTCCTCCTCGTGATGTTTTTCAACCTATTTTACATGTAAAACACTTCATAATATGCAGCCAAGTGTTTAAGCATTCAATTCCCTTCCCTCTCCTGCCCCTCCTTCCCTGTGGTTCGTTGCAGATCATTGCCTGGAAGCGGGCAGAGGGAGCGGGCAGCAAGGCAAATTTTGTCCCTGTGAGAATAACTCCTTTCAAGCAATTCTTTATCCGAGGTGACCAGTGTGCAGTGATACCACATCTTGGCTGAAAGCATGGCAATTTCTGATGGTGCAGTCATCTGACCCTTGAACAAAGCCGCACTCCGGTCCCCCAGCAGGATCGCTGCAGAGAGCCAGGGACAGGTACAGCTCCACACATTCCTCTGTCTTCTTTAAGTCCTGGAACTTTTTCCCTGTGTGTCTGGGCTCAGCTTCCCACGTGCTCACAGCAGGGAGCAGGGAGAGGGTCTGTATGAAAATCGCTCAGGTGTGAAAGTGAGGGAACGGTTAAAACCCGATTCAGAAATAGACCCAGGCTAATAGAGTTTCATTTCATTGCCAGGTTGCCATTCAAGATCCAGTTTGTGTAGGTTGTGATGAAATGTGGTTACCACCAGACAAGTATTCAGTGCTTCGCATAATGAAAATTGGCGCTTTGCAGCAGTTTCTAAACAGACGCAACTGCAGCTGCCGTGGGAAGGCTGAAGCCATCTGTTCCTCCCAGCAGCTGCTGGCCCCTTCCCGTAGCCCTCCTCATCTTCACCTCCGGCCCTGCTGCGTCCAGCTGGGAGCACCCATGGGCATGGTGTGGGTGGTGATGGGATTCGTCACGCTTGAGCGGTTGGAGCTGGAACTGGTGCAGGGAACCTGGGACTGCAGTTGCACGATTCCCATGTATATCTAGGATCTCATACTCCAGAATCATGTATCTTAAGTGGGAGTTGACATACCATAATAGTGGAGCGTAGAAAATTTGTGTTATTGCCAGTCTTACCTGCTTGCCCTGTGTCCATTCAAAACTGAGCACTTTGCTTTGTGTTTCTGGTTTCAGACTATCAGGCTTTATGAGCTTTCTTTGATTCAGATTTACAAAGCCATGCCTAGAGAAGATGATGTCATGCTCTTCCCCCCCCCCTCCCTTTTCTTCTAGCAGTACCTGCCCAGCATACTGCAAGCAGGGTGTTGGCAGGAGTGTAATAGTGTAATACTACTCTTGCCCTGTGAAAGCTTGTCAAGGTCTGGTCACAGAATCACAAAATGGTAGGGATTGGAAGGGAACTTTGGAAGTTATCTACTCCTACCCCCTGCCAAAGCAGGTCCACCCAGAGCAGGTTGGATGAGGAATGCATCCAGGTAGATTTAGAGTATCTCCAGAGAAGGAGACTCCACACCCTCTCTGAGCAGCCTGTTCCAGGGCTCTGTCACCCTCAAAGGAAAGAAGTTTTTCCTCATGTTCAGGTGGAATTTCCTGTGTTCTAGTCTGTACCTGTTGTCCTGTCGCTGGGCAACACTGAAAAGCGTCTCGCTCCATCCTCTTGACACCTGCCCTTTAGATATTGATAAGCATTGATGAGATCAATGTTCGCATTCACTCTGAGCCATGGCACTGATCCAGCCCAATGCACTGAGCCTTCCCTTCCTTCCATTCAGCCCCACAGCTGCAGTATCGTGACAACCAGCTGGAAAATCAGCCTTTCTGTCATTCCTCCAAAAGGCCATGCAGACCAACATTGTTCTACAGTGGTTCCCCTCTCAACACTTCTGCTCTGGAAGAAGAGTATGTATAAAGGCAGCCTTCCTACAACAGTGGAAGGGCTTTACATTCAGCATTTGGTAAAGATCTGTGGAGATCAGGTGCACAAAGCTGATATAGTGTTTAAGCAAATATGAGCCCCAGCCCCACAAGTTTAACAACTCTAAATTTCAAGGCTCGCTCACTTCATNGCAGTTGTAGAGAGTGATGAGGTCTCCCCTCAGCGTCCTCTTCCTCAAACTAATCAGTCCCAGCTCCTTTAATCGCTCTTCAGAAGATTTATGCTCCAGGCCCTTCACCAGCTCCATGTCCCTCCTCTGCACTCGCTCCAGCACCTCGATATCTCTCTTGTGCTGAGGTGCCCAGAACTGGACACAATACTCGAGGTGTGGCCTCACCAGTGCTGAGTACAGGGGGACAATCACCTCCCTGCTTCTGCTGGTTTTACACCCTCAAAATAGGTCTTGTGGTGAAGTTCTGCTTTTGGTTATGAAAGAGTCTACGTGACATAAATTTATTTTTCTACCTGTGCAGAATTGCCGCTTGTGTCAATGGGGTTCCTGTCTACGTGGGGGAGGAAAGCAGGGAGCCACCATGCAGCGCAGCAGGCTGAGACTTCCTGCAATGCCTTTGTTAATGGTGTGTTTCTGGGAGCTGGTCCAGGGCCATTGCAGAACGCCAGTGTAATTTTACTGTTATTTCTCGGGTTGAGTTTTGATCCATGAACCTTTATCTTTGGAAACAACCGTTTCCCAGAGCAGTGTCCCCGTCCTCATGATGAAGGGCTCTGCAGTACATCCTTTGGTTCTCTAAAACACGGCATGCTTCACAGACCTGAAGCATTTCCTAGGTGATTGATGGCAACTCATTTACTGCAACGCGTAGGTCTAAAACTATGAATATATTGAGCCACAGAACAATATATTTCGTCTTCTCGGGGGAGCTTATCATCCACCTCTCTCACTTGAAATGGAGGGAGCAATTGCGTTTTATCACCTGTTTGCAAAAAGTCATTATCAAAGGCTAAAAAATTTACAGGCAGAACCTCTGAAATCTGATGTCTTGATACACTATGTTTTTATTATTTGCTTTATGGCCTTGACAGAAGCACAGTGGAAGCAGAGTCCCCTCCGGCCAGGCGAAAGTATCATACTATCAAGGTATGGACAGACAGTCAATCAGTGTGGACTGGGAGTGGGTCAACAGCTCCGGAGCAGCTGCCTGTGTGCATCCCACCACCGATGCTAGGCGTGAGGCTGACCCACCTCTCTTTCATCAGAGGAAGGTTTGAAGCATTTGGTCAGAAACAGGCTGTGTGGTCACAGAATCACAGAATATCAGGGATTGGAAGGGACCCTGAGAGATCATCTAGGCCAATCCCCCTGCCGGAGCAGGAACACCTAGAGCAGGTCACACAGGAATGCCTCCAGGCGGGTTTTGAATGTCTCCAGAGAAGGAGACTCCACAACCTCCCTGAGCAGCCCCTGCCAGTGTTCCCTCACCCTCACCATAAAGAAGTTTTTTCTCATATTTAACTGGAACTTCTATGTTCCAGCTTGCACCCATTGCCCCTTGTCCTATCATTGGATGTCACTGAGAAGAGCCTGGCTCCATCCTCCTGACACTCACCCTTTACAATTAATAAGGTCGCCCCTCAGTCTCCTCTTCTCCAAGCTAAAGAGACCCAGCTCCCTCAGTCTTTCCTCCTATGGGAGATGCTCCACTCCCTTAATCATCTTGGTAGCTCTGTCCTTTCTCAAGCAGTTTCCTGTCCTTCTTGAACTGAGGGGCCCAGAACTGGACACCATATTCCAGACGGGGTCTCACCATGGCAGAGTAGAGGTGGAGGAGAACCTCTCTCGACCTACTGACCACCGCCCTTCTAATACACCCCAGGATGCCATTGGCCTTCTTGGCCATGAGGGCACAGTGCTGGCTCATGGTCATCCTGCTGCCCACCAGGATCCCCAGGGACAGCCATGGCAAACAGGGAATGGGAACAGCTACCAGGCAGGAGATGTGAGCATGTGTACCAGGAAGGTGTATGGTTTTAGTGCAGACCTCCTGCTTCTTCCCTCCCAAGCGTGGTCCTGGCACTGACTGCATGTGCCGCCACACTTCTTGCCTTGCCTCTGTCTTGCAAGCAAAGAAGGTAACTGGTTGTCTGCCTTCCAGCACTTTACAGGCCAAATGCCCATCCATTCCATAGGCTTACGTTTGGAAGAGGTTTCAAGCAGTCTCTTCTGTCATATTACGTATAACGGCCATCGCACACTGGGATCCTCATGGTCATGGAGCCTGAAGGAATGATATTAGAGCTGTCTGGCTAATCCAGGGCTCCTTTTGAGCACCACCCATCTCAAAACCTGGTTTTTATTTATGTTTGCAGGGACCAGGCTGGGCTCAGTTTTGCCACTTCCTGAGTTAAATTTTAATATTCTTTATCAAAAGTTGACTTGCTTGCTGAGGGTCTTTTTTAACTTGTCAAGATTTACAACAAATCTGTCACTAATAAGGATTATTATTTTTGCCTCCTTTATCCCGTATTTAATAGGGAGTGGACCCTTCAAATTGCAATGCAGATGCGTAGTTAATAGCTTAATTCATATTAAACACATACTGCATTGTTAGCAAATGACGACGAGCTACGTGGTGACTATAAAAGGTTCTGCGCAACTGAGAGGATGCTTCACTTCCTTACCAGGGTTTAGGAAATAGAAATAACACAACAAAATATGTAAATTTTAGGAAGCCATGGCCAGAAATGTCTCCTCCAAAAGATTAAACTTCAACAGCGTGCACCAGTTTTCAAATAGACCACCTGGCCTGTAGCCACTCATGTTAAATGCACACCAGTCGTATGCACAGAGGCTCAGTTCCAGCTCCTGCAGCCACTTCAGCATTCACATTTCCTTTGCTCTCTGTGACCGTAACCATAGAACCTACTACAACACTTGGAGAAATATAATCTTTGGCATTTAATACATTTTCCCCACCCATATGCACGTGCACTTTTGAAGAGGCAAACAGAAAATTCATGTCACTCTGGTGTCCGTGGCCAGGAAAAGCTATGACTGGAGAGAATGTAAAAAAAAAAAAAGTCATAGTTATAGAGGGTAAAAGCATTAATTTAGGGAGTGACAGCTCTGCCTCTGGGAGCCAATACTGCACTCTGCCAAGCTGCATTTTGCCATCCTGCTAAGGCAGAAACGGGTCAGGGGAACATGCCCTGCACCAAGGTGCTCAAAACAGCACCCGAGCAGGGTTTCAGCAGTGCGTGGGGCTTCTACTGGCCTTTATGGAAGAGATGAATTTAATGGAAAGGACCACAAATAGCTGCTATGAACAGCCTCAGGGTAAATGGCTCACCCAAGCTATTTTGGCAAATACTCAGGAATGAGAAATATATTCACCCATCAGGACTGGCTCAGCAAATAGGCTGGATTAATGATAATGATTGCAGTGAATAATTCAACTGGATCTACTGGCATTCTGAGAGTGAGTCGTATGAGCAGAGCAAATAAAGAAAATCAGGTGGGTTCCTCAGGTGCTGGATGGCAGGGGAAGAAATAGAAGGAGGCATGTAATGGAGAAAAAACCTACCCAACAGCCAGGGCACTCAGCTGGCAGGTGAGCCACAGGTTCACAACATTCCTGCTTGGAGTTGGGCAGAGCATTCAAACTGAGGAGCTGCTCTGGGCCTTTTGCAGGCAAAACTATGCAGTGGAGGAGAACCAGCAAGACAAGTCAGGCAAGACCAAGTCCAGGTAGGGACCGAAGGAAGCTTTTGAACACATGGATGCATTTCTATGGGAAGTCTCTGCTTCTTTGAGTCAGGCTTTTCCAAGGACAGAGCATTTTGTCAGAAAGTCCTTGTCCAGCAGTTCAACACCATCACTTTTGCATTTCATGAAGTCCATATAGCTGGTACCCTTATGCTGTCCAAACGGGCACAGCCTCAGCTGCACTGTGCCCAAATGTTTCCATACCTATTTCTCCTTCTTTTCCTTTCCCAGCATCTCTATGCCTTCTGGCCAAGAGCTGTCCCCTGTCCATCCCCAGGAGGGCCACTGAGATCCAGTGGGTTTTGCCCAGGAGTGGTGATCTGCTCAAGCAAAAGACATTGAAGGACTTAGGACTAACTTCTTGGTCCTAGGAGTGAGTGCAAGGGAGGGAGAAGAAGGGAATGGAGCTTCCACTGTGTGCCTAAAACTGCTCCTTGCAGCAGATTTAGCATTGCAGCACAGCCCTTTTCACCCCATCCCTCCACACTGTGAGGCTGGTTCACACACGAGTCTCAAAAAGCTCTCCTTTCAGCTTCATCTTTTATTGCTGCACAAGGAGCTTTTAGATCAATTTCAGTTAATCAGGCCCTTCTGCTGCTTTTGGGTGCCCAAAATGTGAAGGACTCAGAAAAAGACCTGTAGGTCATCTGACATGGTTTCTGCTATTTCTTCTGGCATCACATTTCGGGGATCCCCACATGCTGTGGGTGCTTACGGCCTTTTTTAAAAAGGTTTTCTGCCTGCAGAGGTTTGGATCTCTTTTGCTTGCAGACACCTTCCTAGTGGGGTCTGTTAGCTAATTGGGATAGATAATGAGGATGGAAGAAGGATTTATGAATGACCAGGTTACTGATTATGTTCCTTTAATCACAGGTCCTAGCCTCATGTGGAGTATAGGAGCCCAGCGCTTCAGCACAGGCTACCACAAGCTTTAAAGATGAAGAGGGCAAAGTGTGACCGTTCCCACCTGAGAAACAGGAACAGGAATGGGAAGAGGGAGCAAGCCACTCCTTCCCATGCAGTGCTGCAGGTCCTGCATTCACTGATGCTCACCACCAAGATGCCTGACCAGGCAGCTGGGGGAGTTCAGGGTGCTCTGCCTCTTCCCCTTAAGGCTCAGAGGAGGAATCAATGCTGCTGAAACTCATCTCTGAAGGATCCCCCTGCAAACTCCCATACCAGCGAGTTACCCAGGGCACTTTGATTTCTCTCCAGTGACACCCAGGAGAGGCAGTTCAGAGATCCTGGAGAGCGTGTGGGTCACATTTGTTCTCCATCCCCTCTTGCTGGAGATGCAGCTCGATGGGGACAGGACAGACTCTGGGCCTAGGACATGTGTCCTGACTGCTGTAATGGGCTGAAACCTGCCGGTCCCAGGGCTGACTGGTCCTGGCGCAGGGGCAGCCAGCGCACAGAGCAGTGTTTGTGTGCAGCACGGGGGAACTGGGAATGAACTCTTGCAAAAATAGTTAATAACAATAATAATAAAAAAAAGCCCAACAACCGACACTCAGGCCTGTATTTCACATTTCTCTCTGCCCTTCCAGCAACCCTTCCTTGAAAAGTTTATGTCTACATTACAAGAAGCAGTTGCATTTTCATGCAGCCAAGTCCTCTCCTCGCTGTTTTCCATAGCTGAGCTGGCCTTTGCATAGCCTTGGCGATGCGGGGCCTCTCGTGGACAGAGCCGTGTTTGTCTCCGAGGCATGTTGAACTTGGCAGGTACCCTATGTCTAACTCCCAATTTAAACTACCACCTTTCCGAAGGAAAAGACTCTGCAGTACACAACGGCAGCCGCCACAAGGAAAATCTGCTTGCTGGGCTGGAAAACCCAAGCAGGGTCATTAACAACAGTTTCTCTATCTTTTCACACAGTTTTACTCCGTGGTCTCGGAGATGCTGACCTAGCTGCCATTTTTTTCCATTTGAAACAGGCTGAAACAGGGTGACTTGATTGCAATCAACTCAAATAGAGTAATGTGTGTTAAACCAGGCCTTAAAAAACACAGGCCAGTCTCCTTCCCACTTGCAAACGTGGTGTGTGTGGATCTGGGATCAAGCCTCCTGTGCTCCGCCGCAGCCTGATCCTTGCCTGTGGCTTTGTAACTTCCCATGAACTGCAGCAGGGTTAATACCTGACAGCATCTTTCTTTGGAGCCTGGTCTTGGTGGTTTTCTTCCCCCTTTGTCTGGTAGGATGCACAAGCTGCTTGCATATGCAGGGGTTGATGCTGGGTGATGGTGGGTCTCCGTAGGGGTCTGTGGTAGAGGTCCTGTCCTGGAGGGTCTCAGCTTGCTGATGGGAAAGGGGAAAGCTGCATGGGGAAGAGTCATCTCTCTTTGAAAGGGCAGCTCTCAGGAGGACCAACCCCCATGGGAAATCTCCCTTGGCTAATGGGACACATGTTGTGTCTGGTGGCAGAGGGGAAGAAGACGTAGGGTGTTTCTAGGCACCAAAGCCTGTGTGCACACCACTGTGGAGTACAATTGTTCTCCATTGCCGTTTCCACCACCTCATTAAGCTTGCCATCAATAATACAGTGTTTCTTGTGCAGCTGAGAGCGGAAAGGGCGGTCGTGTGGGAGCTGACTCACTCTGACTCACGTCTCCTGAGAACACAGGGTCATTCAGGTTAATCTCAGCACTCTGCACGCCCTGAGACCCCTGGAGAGGACAAGGGCATCCCCTCTCTGCTTTCCATCACCTGCAAAGCTGGCATGTTCTGGGAGAAGAAAAAGTCCCTTTTGAGGACTGGGCTGAATCAATGGGTGAGGGAGCCTGGTCTATGCCACCAATTTTCTTGGTCGTCCACCAAAGCAGCACTTTCCCCTCTGGAGGACCAGTACCCCCATTGCAGTGGGAGTGCTCTGGATGCACTGGTTCAGACAGGCTGACCTGGGGAGTCAGGTCTGTCTGGGTACTTTGGGACAGCGTCTAGACCAGAGAAATGCAGCTGGGCTTACTGCATCATTTTTTTCTAGTTTGCTTTTTTTTTACACTTGCCCTTTTGGAAAGAGCAGAGAGACAGAGCAGAACAGGCTCCCAGGGACCCAAGTTTCGTTTCCTACCCTTTGTCATTTAATGGCGTGAATTCCGAGGTTGCTCTTTGCTCAGGCAGAGCAGAAACTTATTATACTTGATTTCTCAGGAATGGAGGGCTTCGGGGAAAGGAGAATGCAGCAGGGCCTGTCTGGGTGCTGGAGAGTTAACTGTGCTGTGCTGCTGCTGTACACCTAGGCTCTGGGCTTCCACGGGTACAGCCTGGGCTGGGGGCAGCAGCCAGTGAAAGTCAGCGTTGATCTTTCCCTGAGTGACTCCTGAGATAACCCTTCAGCTGGCAGGGATCTTCACATTGGTTTTTTGTTTGTTTGTTTGTTTGGATTTTTTTGTTTGGTTTGTTTTTTTGGTTTTGTTTGTCTGTTTTTGTTTGGTTGGTTGGTTGGTTTGGGTTGGGTTGGGTTTTTTTCTGTTTCTCTCAGAGGAGGAAAGGGTGAATGAATACAGGAGTGTTGACTGAAAAGAAAAGGAAATGATTAAAACCAGCCTGTATCACCATCTTTTTGGCAGGTGCCATGATGCAGAGCCCACCAGAGCAGCCTAGCTTGGGTTAGGGAACAATGAGGGAGGAATAAGAGTTTTCTAAAATGCTTGTCTCCAGGCAGTCTAAATCCAAATTCAAATTTTCTAGTAAAAAAAAAAAAAAAAAGAAGAAAAAGAAAAAGAAAAGCTTTTACACTGGCAGTCTGCCTAACCATGTTTTTTATGGGAACTGTTAAGTTTTGGAACAGGACAGCAATCATGATGGAGCAATAAACAAAATATTAAAGTAAATGAGGACGATTGAGGTTGTCTTTGTGGTTGTACACTGGTGATGCTTTCCAGATTCAGTTACATTTTCCTGTTAGTGGCATGCTTCTCCCCTTTTATTGTGTGTGTGCCCACTTCCTATTTTCTATTTGCCCTTTTCCCAATCCATTCCTTCCACTGTTGCTCTAAACTGTCATCCACCCCAATTTTTCTTGGTGCCCAAAGGTCTTTGCAGTTCAAATATGTGCTTTCCAAAACCTCCAAGAAGTTTTCATGCCCTTCCCCATGGCTGTGTGTTTTTTCCTGAGTTCACTCTGCAGACAGGGCACCAGCACTATCCCAAAGCAGGACCAGATCCAGTAGACTAGTTCCAATCTCAGGTGGCATTGGTGTCAGTAGGGGATTTGCCTGTTGGTCCCGTCTCTATTTATTAAATGTTTAATTGTCACTTTCCACTACCCCATCCCATTGAACTCATGCAGTAACAAACGATGAATCTAGGGCAAGTTGGGGCCCATAAACCCACAAGGCACAGCAGTAGGGCAGCAGTGATAACAGCTCTCCAGTGAAAGGTGTGAAGCCTGTCTCCCTCGTCTCATCTGGATGCCTTGTATGGTACTCCGAAGAAATGTTGTTAACACGAGCCCTTGTATGTTGTCGGCTTGGATGTGTAGCAAGACCCTGTTATCAAGGTCCCTTCTTCTGGATGGCAACCAGGACTCTGATGCACAAAACTAAAAACTCTGTGGCAGCTTATTTCCCATTAGGGGAAAAAAAAAAAACCCACCCTAGCAGATCCATTGAATTACCCAGATGTGTTAATAATATACAGTGTGGCTTGCCCTCTGTCTCATCCCTGTCTCAGTGTCCATTCATGCTATTCCCCTGCACTTTCCATTTCACATGCCATAGCTGAAAATCAGGTGCTTTTTCTTCTCCATGCGCAGCCCGTGCCAAAGTGCATTGGCAAAGCTGCTGTGGGGAGGCAGGAGATCCCGACAGGGGGACAACCAAGCTCTTCTCACTGCAGGGGTGGGGAGGCAGTTTCGGGATGAGCCCAGTTCTGATGGAGTGATCACCACTTCCATATGCAAGAGATTTGAAAGCCGTAAGATGAAACTCAACCTCGAGGATTAACACTCAGGAGTCTGCATACTACATGCCTTCAAAACCATGTGACTAAACATGTTTTCATTTGCCTTCTGGTTTTTGAGCTTTTTGTGCCAGCATTTTTAAAGCTTTCTTGAAAACTGAGAGGAAGAAACATCACTTTCTTGGTAGACAGTTGAGATTCTTGTGTAGAGATTTGAGGAGTCGGGGCTTGCAGAGGAAAACGTTGTCATACTCGTGGTGTAGTTGTGGCACCTTGCAACGTGTGTCTCGTTGCTCCCTCAGCAGCCTTTTCCAAATTCAAGAAGACAGATGAGTGTGTTAGTTCAACTTTTCAAAAGAAACAGCATTTCTTTCTGCTAGAAATTCTAAAACTTGAGTCTCCAAACTCCTTACTGGAGTTTTGCAGCAGGACCTGGATTCAATAGCAACTGAACGGTTCCCTAAAAGTCATGGCTCTGCCTTAGTATATAGATATCTGTCTGAATTCAGAGAGTAAATATTGCTCTGTGGTGCTGCAATTTATGCTACTGGGGAGGCTGACGTTAATGCAGATATGCTGTGGAGCTATATGCTTCCTGCTCACTCTGAGCATTAAATTATTCCCACCATGAAAAAAAAGCTGGTTTAATCTTTATTTACAGAGTTGTTCTTATCAGCAATGTACTTCCCTGGAAAGAAAGTTTCTTCCAAGAGTTGAAAATATACATAACCCCATAAAGGGTTTAAAATATATCCTGGTACCATTTAGTGAGAGCTGCTTAATTGGAACTCCCACACAGCATTTTGCAATTAATGGTGATACTGCTGTTTAGAAAAAAAGAGGGGGTAGAGGCTCAGAGTACAAAACACAGTAATGTCCTGTGTGGAAACATGATGCACAGCTACAGACACTATCAGTTATCTTTTATCTCGGTGTCTCCTGGTCACAAACGAGTCCTACTCTTCTCCCAGAGTATTTTTTGGGCGGTACCCCATGCTGCAGGGAAGCCCGGGGGCCGTACAGCTGAACCACTGTGCATGTTCCTCTTCCCTGCACTGAGCAGCGGTGGGAGACACCAAATGCAAGTTAGGCATCTCCCAGGCCTTCCTTGCTGCACCATTTCAATCCTGGATTTACTGGGCACCTGCTCAAAGGCTCCTGAAACTGAAGATGCTGCTTTGGGCAGAGCTGGGGAGAGGACGGGCTGATGCAGAATCCCTGAGTCATGGCCCGAATTCCCCTCTGCAGCAAGGCTGCAGGGTAACCTTGAGCTACACTCCTCTCGGTGCAGAAGACACAGCAGGATGCAACCCTGGACTTCTGCATGGGAACATCTGCGTGAGGACCTCCCCCACCCTCCATACACCCACCCCCCCCATAGGACCAGTGAAAAGCCAGCTTCATAACTCAGTGAGAAACAGCATCCCACATTAAATCAGAGGAACCCAGCTGTAGGTAAGGACTTAACCTGTAACAAATGAGGTTTTCCTCCTTCCCTCCTTTCCCCTCCATCCTCTAGGTCTCCCTCTTCCTCCCTGACCTTCACAGAGTTTGCTTGGGATATAGATCTTGCGGATCAGTGCAAGTGGGGGGCAATAGTGCTTTTATTTAACTTCTTCTCACATAACTGGCTGATAAATGACATGGAAAAGCAAAGACTCCAGGCACATGGAGTTATTAAAAATTATGAAGGGGGGAGTGGACTCGATGCTGGTCACGCTACCCAAAACCCAGCAACTCTGTGATCTTAAGCTCACTGCTCCTTTTTTTTTTTGTACTATGTTGATGTGCTATGGGAGGAGAAGGCCCAGGGGCACCTGGGCTTTGCTTTGTTTGTGCCAAACCCTTCCCTAGATTAGACAGAGCAGTTAAAAAAACCCCACCAAAACCCAAACAAAAACCCAAACCCAAGGACAGGAATTTCCTTGTTGACGAGAACAGTCTGGGTGAGCAACTCCTGGGGGCTTTCAGCCGCCTAACCACAAATCTGCTGTGGAGCCTCGCGCTCTGGGATCAGCATGGTAGAAACAGCTCCTCTTTGATGTTGGACCTTGAACCCACTTCATCTTCAGTGTAACTGCCTTTGTTGCCACAGTTGTTACAGCTTCTGATGGTGAAGTGGAGAGTTTGCACCAAGGGAGGCTGGAAGCAGCCATGTTTCTTCCTCCCGTAGCTGCCCCCACCCTCCATCTGACCCCACCGAGGTTTGATGGTGGGGAGATGTGTTTAGCTCACACCCAAACAGCCAGCCCCATTGCATTCAGCTGTGCTTATCGTCCCATCCCTGCTGCATGGGGACAGCCTGGCCTCCCCCATCATCTGCCCTTGCAAACCTCATGGCAGCTGCTGGGGTAAGAGGCTGGCAAGCAAGCCAAGTCCTTTGCATGGCCGCTGCAGCTCCCGTCCTACCAGGAAGGCACTGTGTGGTGATGATCAAAGGCCAGCCATGAGTCATCTCAAATCCAATGAATGATCATTAGCTGGGGGAAGAGGTAATTAAACTGGCTTTGCTATCTCACTGTTACGCTCGGGGGAGTAACGGGGTGGTATCGCTGCCGTTGAAGAACTGTATTTGTTAGGAGTGACTCATTGGCTATGCGTCACAAGTTATACATGGGAAAAACTACGGGTGCTGCCTGCTGGGAGTTAAAAGTCCAGTACAGTGTGCCCAGACGGTCCTGGCAGCTGCCTGATAATGATAGCATCACCTGGTGAGTGTTCCCTTCCCTTTTATCTCACCTAGAGGGAAACTATCAACATAAGGTCTGCTCTTGCCACTGGTGACTCCAGGGGCTACAAACCTGCCCCACTGCAGAAGCTGAAGGGGAAATGGCTTTTGACAGAACTAGTGGAGAATCAGAAGAACCAGATGCAGAGTCCTGGTATCCTGGGCTGCCAAGGTCCTGCAAGGACTTTGTAAGCCCTCGAGAAGGAATTTAACCTGCTGATACAGGGTCAAAGCTTTGTGACTGCTGTGTTTCAGTAGTATGCTACAGTGAAGTTTCATTGCAAAGTTAAGACATTTGCAGTATCCAAAATCTGTCCCCAGACCTGAATTTCACAGTTGAGTTGGCCCATCTTTTGTTTTAAAAGAAGTCTGAGTGAACTTTTACTCTTATTTGACTGATTTTTATCCCACAGACTTGCAAATTTCAGTTGAACCAGGTCTTCTTAATAAACTTGAACTTTTAAAAGTTACATTTCCTAACATTTTTGCTTCCAGAACAGTCTGAGGTTTGGGAAGGCAGAAGCAATCAACACTAAGAGGAGGCAAAATAATTGCTTGGATCTTTACATTCTTTTTGCACTTTGAAACCTAATTTTAGATTGCAGCTGAGGCTTAAGGTTTGTTCTATATTTGCCCAAACTGTTTTTCTTTCTTCCAGTAGTACAAACCTGGTCAAACTGTGTTTGTCCTTCAAAACTTAGTTCTGAGAAGTGCCCAGTGCAGAGTTACTCAGTGTAATGAATGTAAACACTGGGAAGATTACTTATTTCCTTTGTGCGTGATCTTTCGAGTTGGAATTTGATTACAGCACTTGAAGAATATCCTCTTACTGTATAAAACCACAATTATGGAGACCTGATCCTCATCCTCGCTCCACAAGAGGCATGCTGCTAAGGTGTGTAGGTGAAAAGCAAGCAGCACTTGGGCCACAACAACCCCATGCATAGCTACAGGTTTGGGGCAGTGTGGCTGGAGAGCTGCCTGGCAGAAAAGGACNAGAGTGGTCAGTCAGTGGAATCAGCTGCCCAGGGAGGTGGTGGAGTCACCCTCCCTGACTGTGTTTAAGAGCAGATTAGATGTGGTGTTGAGAGATCTAGTGTAGGGGGGAACTTGTAGAGTAGGGCTGATGGTTGGACTTGATGATCCCAAGGGTCTCTTCCAACCTAAATGATTCTATGATTCTATGATTCTATGTCATGTCTTCTGTGCTCCCAGTCTGTTGGGATCACTCTGTGGTAGTGTCTGCTTTGAGATGGTGGGTCCTGGGCCGGAGGTTTCTGCTTTTTCATGAAAAAAGCCTGTACATAATCTCAGACAGCATGAGCAGGTAATGAAGGGCTTGATCCTGAAAGATGCTGAGAGTTGCAGCAGAGCCAGAAGCCAAGTGGCACCTTCCTGCTGCCCATCCCAGTGACACCAGAGCAGAGCCACACTTCACATGAAGCTGTTTATCGCCCCCTGCTCAGTTTGTACCCCCTGGCTCATGTGCAGTCATTGCTTTCCTGTGCAGGGACACATGGAGGGGACCTGTGGGTGCCTCTGCACTAGCACCGAGGCAGCATCCAGATTAGCAATGTCCAGCTGGTCCACTGAAGTGAGCCACTGGGTGTGCCTGGCAATTGCAGCCTGTGCCATCATCGATACTGGAGGTAGGTCAATTCAAGCTGCCTGTTTGCTGAACACATGCAAACACAAAACACATCTCTCTCTCTCAGACACACATGTGCAAAGCCAGGAAAAAACCCCCAATAAATTAATAAAGTGGGTAGAACTGCAGAGTATAATGTCATGATAGTCCACTGGAAAGAGCTCAATACCTGACCCACCAAAATTGTTCCATTCTGGTCTCAATGTCCAAGAAAGAGACTTGTGATTCCAGATGGGCATTTTTCCAGGAGGTTTTGGAAGAAGAGAGACCGTGGCTTGGTTGCAGGCTGTTAGGACACTAGGGAAGAGCATGGCATGCCCTGCAGGACCCACACTATTTTGATTAAACCTTGTTTTATTTTCCAGCCTTGAAGGGTTCCCTGGGCTTGAGCTGCACCTTCCTGAAGTGCACACCCCATTCCCAGTTACTGGGGAAGCTGTAGACCATCCATCGTGTCTGGCAGATGACTGCCATATCCACGCTGGGTTGGCAGTTGGTAAGGGACTGCCTTGCAGCACGCACCGGCCACTGTACAGACACACCAGGACTCTGACCTCTTCTGGTAAGAGCCCCTGGGGACATCTGCAGCTCGATGAGGAATCCTGTCCCATTTTCTATCTATCTCCAGAGTAAAAGCTCATTTTGCTTTTTCCGCCCCCAGCAGTCTGGGTGGCTTTGTTTAGAAGGATTTATACAACTAAATAAGAGCCAGTATGGAAGGCCAAATCTTGAAGCGATCCTGGACACGACTGTGCTGTGGGTGACATGTGGACAGGCCTGTCTCCGGGAGACTAATCTCCCGAGCATGGAAAACAACATGAGGGCAGATGTAGCTGCAGGGCTGCAGAGCAAGCTGTTGGAGGGACACCCAGAACCAGGGACACACGCTGCGTTTTCCAGCTGCTGTGAAGCCCGTGCTGTGCTGCTGGTATCTCTGTGCAGAAAACCATAGCTTGGCCAGATGTCCCTCATTTTGCTGTGAAGATCTCTCTCATGGAACAAAAAAACCTCTCTCCACTGGGCCTTTTTCTTTCACAACATTCAAGCCTGGTTCACTAAACCCTGTATCATCTGCTGTTCACGTCCCTCCTTTCCTAAATAAGGATGGATGGCAGCTAATTCTAAGAGAAGTGTTCACATCCATAGCATCAACATGGAGGCATGAGGGCATGCACCCAGTGCCCACAGGGACTGCTACTCTTATGAGGCCACCACTGGAGAGCAGGATGAGCTGCCCCAGTCACAGTCACAGTAGGGTACAGAGCAAAGGCAGGCTTTTGGATGGGAGGGGGAGATCAGATGCTGCTGTGTGTTTTATGCTAACATCTCTCTGAAAGCTGCATCGGATGTTGGAACTGAAATTGCTTCTTCACACCCTTTCACTTTTGCAGTCAGCTTTGCCAGAACTGCGATGGGTTCTTTGTGAAGCCCCAAAAGGCAATTGGCAAAGGCAGGTACAGACCCTGAGCTGGGAATGGGGCGTTACACCAGATTGCCCCTGCTGATTGTCTGGCCCATAGTTTTCGGTCTTGCTGGCTGCAAGCACAGCAGATGCAAAGTCTGAGTGCACAGAGGGTGACTTTGCAAATCCCTACTAAAGTCAGTGGAAATCTTGCTGTCAGAACCAGCGACAGGATTTCACTGAACTTAGTCAAAAGACAAAGACACTAATGACAAGGGGAATGGCGTGAACCTAAAACTTCTTGCATTTTTTAGATTGCAAATTTAGTCTTCCTTTAATCCTTTCTGAAGATTTCTTATCAAGCCTTTCTTTTTCCCTGCCACGGAGCTGCTGCTGCTGGCGGCTGGGGGGACTGTCAGTCTGTCCCACACATTTGCCAGACCTCACATAGTTTCTCTGCCAAGGAGAAGGGAATAGTGATGAAGAGCAGCCTGCTAAATATGTCATTCAGGATTCCTTCCGATGGGTGCATCGTTGCCGTTCAAACCAAACTCAACTTACTGGCAGACGCTTCATCTTTGAGGTCTCCTGCAGCCTCAGTGAGCCAGGGTCAAACGTTCTCTCTCCCTGCTTTTTTTTGTTGTTTTTTTTTTTTAACCTCAGAAGAGCAGAACAGAGAAGCAAGAAGGGGTCTGGTCCACCTTGAAGTCCTAAAATGTTCCAAACAGGTTTTGGGGAGAGAGAAGATGCATGGCAGAACTGATGCTCGAAGAGGTACAGGATATTTAACATGGTCCAGTTCTCTCTGCGGGCCAACTACAGTCGATTGCATCAGTTCAAAAGGAAAATAAAAGAGACCTCTACTATGTTGTAGTTTTACACCACTTCTTATACCATTATCATTATGATAAGTGACTATGAAGTACATACAGGATCTTGAAAATCAGGCTTTCTTTTTTAGCTGGTTACTTTTTTAGGTAGAGTTAGTTTTATGTTAGCTTGACACTACCTGACATACTGCATTATTTTTAACAGAAATCTGCTCCCAGGTTGTTGTGGCTGACGGATTAATAAGATAACGTTGCCATTTTAGGAAGTCCCCTGAAAACAAAATATAAAAAAAGCATAAAAGCCACCAGTCTGATTTTCAGGGGTCCTTATTGCCCAGGGCTCCCATCCCTCAGTGAGACTGGAGGCAGCACAGCTTCTCCCAGATATCAGCTCAACGGTGCTGAGGGATTTTTACTGGTGCAGATGGCAGGAGAGCCTGGCTCATAAAATGAAATTGAGTTTGCCCCAGAATTTCCCATTTCTTTATTCCTCAGTTCTGCCACAGTGAGGCTTCTCTCTGGCCACCTGCATTCCTGCCTCCCTGGCAATGGTGCACACAAACAAGCCTCTCCATTTTTATTGTTTTTTCATGCCTAACCCCAATACTAGAAAAGCCATTTTTCTGCTTCTCTCAGGAGGCAGCCAGAGACCTGAACCTTCAGAGAATGGGAGGGGAATGTATTGAAAAACAAAGGAAGTCTGCAGGTGTAAAATGTTTGTCACGCTAACACCTGAACAAACATATCACTGTGTCCTTGCTTATCTCCTTCCCACTCACTGCCTTGATTGAGTCCAGTGTCCTGCTAACTGCAGACATATTAATCAGGCAGTTAGAATAAAGTCACTGCCTCTGTAGTGTCTTATCTAGACCATATATATGGGCCATTATATAGATCAGGGCCAGGCCAAGGGTTTTTTTATACTTTTGTGTTGACTGAGCCACTCACAGCTTCCTGTTTACACGAATTCCCTGTGCCTAAGAGGGAAAACCAGCCTCCCCAGTAACTGCAGCAACATACTCTGTTGTCCCACCTATGTAATTATTACTATATAAATAGACAGTATTTTTCTCCAAATCCACTTTCATTTCATCATTTGTAGTCCTTTCCCTACAAATGTCCATTTTCTCCTTCAAAATACCAGATTGAAGAAGAAAGGTCTCTTTTTGATCCCGTACCTTTTGCAGCCCATAGTTGCATTAGTGGTGGGGCTTTGCTTCAGGCAAATATCTCCCAGTGATTTCTGCTGCTATGCATTTGTTGGTTACTCCTCGGTTTGTTACTGCATTTCCCATCCTTTGCCAAAAATTCCCATTTTTTTGCTCTGAAGAGGTTGGAGTAGGGAGATGAAACCGCCCCAGCTACATGGGAAGCTGTTTGCCCAGGGTGGCACTAGGGTTGGGCAGTGGTGGAGGAAGGAAGGAGGGGAGATTTTCCCTCACCACGGGACCCCAGTGTTAATGTCTCCTTTCTGCCTCTTCCTTCCCCTGCCACCCCAGGCAGAATCCTGATAGTTGTGACCCAGGTTTTGGTCTTGGGCTTGTCTTCTATCCATTGGGTTTGGTCTACCCAGCCCACGGCCCTGGAAGCTGTGGCAGGGAGCATCTCCGGGCACAAGCAGACTGTAATCTGGTTTTATGCATAACTGAAAAACAGAATCTCTCCCTTTCTATTCCTCTTTTTACATTTTTGATGACAGTAGATAAAGCTGTATGCAGATAAGAGCTTTGAGAGTGTCACCGTCTGCCTGCTGTGCTAAAAGTGCATCTGCAGTGGGCATTCAAAACGCAAGGTGCTTCTCTCATAAAACGAGTTGTGGGCATCATCAGAGATGCCTACTGCTGTGCTTTAGCTGAGTTTCCTAGTCCCCAGATATCTGAGTACCTCTGGAGAAGCTGCCCTGGTTTTCAATCACCTCCTTTTTCTGGTCCTCATTCCATTTCTGGTTCATTAAAATTAGAGGTGTACTAAAGATTGTCCTGGGAACTCAATGTCCTCACCTTTTGGAGATCTCTGAGTCACAGCTGAATGCAGGAGCAAATGTCATGGCTAAGTAAAGGGGATGGGGTCACAAATCAATGCAGCAAGTGTCTTACCTTTTACGAACAGCCAAGGAAAATACAGCAAAATCCTCACAGCTTAATGCATGGTTTGGTACTCATGTACAATATACATGGGTATAATATTCATAATCAAAATAAATATGTTTACCAGTTCTGTAAATCTCCATAAATCCTTATTCCTCTTTAGCATGTAATAGTGTTCTCCAAAGGCTCAAAAATGTGCATGGTGAGTCTCTAATGCACATTTTATTTGCTGATTTCCAGTGGCTCTGTATAGACATTTTAACTTCAACAGAACATCTCAGCAGGAACTTTCTTATCAGGATTTCTGAGGCTCGCAACCGTATTCAGAACATCCAGTAGAAAGATTCCCGAGTCTCTGGAGACATCCCCGCTTAAAACCATATTTGCTTTCCTGGCAGTTTCCTCTGAGAGCCTTTGAATGTGAGGAACAGTGCCATGAGTGTTAAGCTTTTCTCTCCCCATTGCTGCAGCTCCAGCAGGCGTCGAGTCTCCTGCGCTTGTACTCGCCATGCTGCCGGGGAATCTGGTGTGCTGTGAAAAACCGCGGGGATGATTATTATGACAAAAGGTTCCCTCCACCTTTTGTACCAGGAACCTCTTTTGCCCTAGGAAATGTCTGTGTTTCTGAAAATGGCTTAGCAGTCAGCTAAGATGCGAACTGTTCTTTTAAAGGAGCCTCTCCTGCTTGCAGCGCCCTGGGCTGTGAGGGAGCCTGCTGAAACAGATGCATCACATCTGGCAAATTTTGTGGTGCTAATTTCTACCACTGCAGCAGTTTTCTTTAAGTGTCTTGCCAGGATTAAAATAGGATGAGAAAATAGCACCTAAGGTGTTAGATATAAGGGAAAGCTCTGTTCTGGCTCCGGGTATGATGTGGGCTCCTTGCTCCTCGGTGTTGCTTCCTCCACTGTATGTAGAAGCCTGGTCACCTCTCTCCGATGTGTCATTATCGGCAGCCATGTAGGTTACAGATGCACGCAGTAGGTCACATCATACATAGAGTAGATAGATAGCCCCCAAATGAGTGGAGAGCCAGAACGCTCTCAGGAGATGCTAATGGCACCATAAACTTTGAGAACATAACTTGGAGTGGCTGGAAGTGACAGGCAGGTCCCCAGAGTGAGTTTGGCCATGTATTCACTCCAATGCAATGTACACAGTAGCTATTTTTGCTTGTTTGCATAATAAACCTCTCTTACAGGTTTTTTGCCTTTTAAGATCCCCCCTGAGTGACATTTATGGAAGATGAGACTGTCCCTGTCCCTGTGAAGTCTGAGAGAGGGTGATGCTGTCACTGCTACTCTCATGGCTGTGCACTGAAAGCAGGTGTTAGTACCTTCAGAGCAAAGGTCTCAGAGCTCTATGTAAACAGGACACCATGTAGCCTCAGAGACACCAAGGCAGGCAAATCTTAGTTTTCTCTGCAGCTGAGGCAGGGGGATAGAGGGAAACCCTGCCCCAGTTTCGGGGAAAGAGTCAAGCACCAAGCACTCAGCCCTTGCGGGTGCCCATGGAACAGAACTTGGGTTTCCAAACCCAAAAGCCTCCGTCTCTCAAGTAGGAAATCCTTCCCTTCAGGTGGGTGTCGTCTTGCGCTTTCAGCTCTACAATTTGCATGAAAAGAGCTCATCCTGCTGTCAAAACAGCAAAGCCTTCACATTTTATGCTCTGCCACGAACTAGTAAATATGAAATGTATTCAAATGCAGAAGGCATTCTGTTGCTTCCTTGCAGAAGCTGATCAATATCTTCTCTCTCAGCTAGTGCTGCTTCAGCTAGCAGCAGACAAGCTGTTGGGTTTAGGCTTCCTGGGCTGACTTTATTTTTAGCTGGGAGTGGCATTTTTCCTCTGGAAGCTTTCCCCTGCCTCACATCGCACAACGAAAGCCGCTTGCTGGCATGACACTTTCTCCTCCTTGCTACTATTTTCCCTCTGCTGACTTCGTAGCATTCCAAACATCAGTTTGCTTATTAAATTATCACACTGCCCGCAGCGAGAGGGAAAAAAGAACGACCGAGCGTGCAGCTTGCGGCCGAGCGTTGTGCTGGGCACCTACCTGCAAACAGGGGACAGGCAGGACTGGGGCTGACACTGCCGTTTTTGCAAGGCTTTAAAGCCCCACCAGCACCTGGGACCCCTCTCTCTGTGCTTGGCCAGAGATCTCCCAGTTCAGGTCTGCTGGAGAGAGGCAAAGGTTGCTACATGAGGCTGTAGGAGAATCGTTTCTTTGTTGAATTCATGGAGGGGTTGTGTGTGTGTGTGGCTTTTGGGGGTGGAAATAAATTAAGTTTTGCTGCTCATCTGTCTGAGGATTTTGAGGTGCAGCATGGTGGGCTTTGGTGAGAACTCAGGTGAGTCCTCAGAATGGTGGCATGAGGACGTGCTGGGAGAGACACCACCACCCCCCAGAGCGACCACCATGTGGCTGGGGTTTCAGCCAAAGTCCTCTGTGAGAGATGGAACAGACCTCAGAGCCTGAGCTGATGGAGACAGGAGAGAATAACGGCATTGTCTTATGTGGTTTGCTCTCCATGTTGAGACCATGTGCGTTTCCCAGCAGGGCTCGTGCTGTTCTCTGTCACTCCTCGGCTAGAAAGTTTGCCACAAGCTCCACCTCTTGCAGCGAGTCACGGTTCAAAATGTACACTCCAGTAAGTCTTGAGGGCTATGAAGAAATCTTTAATAATGTGAGGGAATGTGCACCGTTTCAACATCAAATAAATCTTTAGAGAGCCCTCAAAACCTGTAAGAGGTGAATGAACTCCCCTCCATTTTCTGAAACCTAGTGACAGTTTATGTCCCTATGGTGAAGTGATCCGTGCACTGACCCACAGGTTCTAAAATGCATGTCCTTCAGTGTCAAAACTCCTCCCTGCCCTTCAGAGCTGTATCTCCAAATGGTCCCTGCATAGCCACTGAAATGTCCAGCATCCACCTCCATGATACAATTATATGCAGTAAATATTAGCACTGAATACTCAGGTGCTGGGCAGAATTAATGCAGTTCGTGCCTCTTCTGCAGTCCAAGCATGTTTCCTGAGAACAGTGATAACATCCTGAGCAGGCAGGTAATAGCAGGCTTCGCACTGAAAAGATGCACAGATGATCCTTTCTCCCTCCTTCCAAACCCTCCCAAATTAGATGCGCAGAACTGGCGGCTGCTGCTGCTGCTGCCTTCTGGAGGAGCGTGCTGCAAGAGCGAGGGCCTCGGCGAGCAGGGTATAAATTGTCTGCGATACTCGAGCCTGTTTGAACTTTGCTCTTCCCTCCCCTGGCTAGATAACATGATCAGAACCCCGGCCTCAAAGACCTGCCAGCTTGCAATGCAAAACAACAGGGAAATAATTCTGTGCAGCCCCCATAGTCTCTTCTGCTAGGAAGATCTCCAGCCGTGCTCTGTGAATCCATGAGCCTGTGTGCATGTGTGTTTTAAAATCTGCATAGTTGTGGCCAGGTACACCTCTAGGTCCATGCTGTTTCCAGCACCTACTAGAGTGCATTTACACATATTGGGGGGTTCTTTATTATTTGCTTACTCACATTCATGAACCTGAGCTTCCTTTTCAGCTCGGTTCTTCCCAGAGGAACCTTTACTCCTGTTACTTCTCTCTAAGATTCATAATCCTTTAGTAATTAAGGTGGTTAAGAACTGCCTTCACTGGCACATCGGATGAATCAATGTAGTGGTTCTTCATCTCCATGGTGGGGGCAAGATACTCAACCAAGCTGGTAAAATGGCACTCACCAAACGCATGAGACATGATGGATTCGGCTGTGGTTGTTTTTTGCATCTGTGACAACAAATGTAGCAGGTCAATAAACTCTCCGGCTTGGGCATTTGACTCAGGCAGCACCATTAGAGTGGAAAATATGGTTTTCACCAGCACACAGTTAATTTCTCCTTGTCCTTGTGTCATTGATACTCTTGTCACTTCCTGTGTCACTGATATTCCCAGAGTATCCTGAGAAAAGCATGACATTGTGCAAGCACATTCTCCTGCTTGCTTACAGCCAGCCTTGCTGATGAGCCCGACCATGGTCAGTACAAAACATCCAGCCTGCTGCTGTTATATTGCTCCAGAGGGGAGAAAAAACAAGTCCTGCTATACATCACAGACACACCCAAAAAATTAAAATGATACTAATTTATTTAACAGCACACCCCATTAGGAGTAAATTAATGTTCTTGGAGGGCTCTGTGATGGAGTAGAAGTGCCTCATTAACCTGGGAGCAGGAGCAAAGTCAGAGGGAGTGGTGACTGGCAGTACAATGAGCCCACCAGATCCCATGCAAGGACGTTTCCTTCAGGTGCTCAGCCTGCATTCGCATACAGCCCGCTCTCCAAAGACACCATCTGTGCAGGTTTCCAGTGCCTGGGTTGTACCTCCACAGCACAGTCCTGGCTGGATTCCTTGGGCTTTTCAGGGCTTTTTGACCAGGGGAAGCAGCTGTGGGAGGGCTGAGTACAAGCCAGACCCCAGCTGACTTTGAAGTTGCCTTGAATCGTATGGTGGCAATCGAGGAGTTGGTGAGATATTGGCAGCTGTTTTTAAAAGCCCTGTCCTTCCATCACCTGGAAAAATACTTCCCACAAGTCATATTTCTACACAGACTCAACCCAAACTTCTGCACTTCAGCTTCCTTGGCTCTGGGGTCTCCAAGTCAATTGGTCACTCTGTGCTAAATGAAGCATCTGGGACCTTTTCACTCTGTTTCTCTCTATGGAACTGGATTCTTCAGGAGGAAGAATTGCTGGGAATCTCCTTCAAGATGGGTAAATCATGATACATTCACACTCAATTGCTCCTGACCTTGAACAGGGCACAAAAACAGGGCTTGCTCAAGGATCAGCACAAGTGTTTGGGATATCTGGCCTGCAGCAGTGATTCATTAACATGCAAGCAGTGATGGTTCATGTGGGTGCTCACAGAGCCTGGACACCACTAGTATCAGTAGGGCTTTCCCACTAGGGTGTGGTGTAGGGTCTGCTCTGCCTATGACCTGGGCAGTTGTGTTTTCTACCACAAGTGAGCTCTTCCTGGGCATTGTCACTGCACTTGGCCATGGTCCTACCCTGTGTAAAGCCTTGTAGCCATGCCTCTGAGGGGGAATCACTATTCCCTGCAAGAAGACTGGCCCCACATGAATATGAAACAGGTTCCATTTCCGTCTTGAATCTGATATGCCTATCATAACTAAACTTCTGTTGTAGATGAATGGGAAAGTTTCAGTGGAAAACAGCATTGTTCATGTCTAACGTCCTTCTGTAATTAACATAGATTGTTTTCTGCAATGCATGTGCACCTAATTACCATTCTGAGTGATCATTAAGATGTACATAGTTAGCGTGCTACTTATTCATCCAGAGAGACCTGGGGAGGGAAAGCAGGGCAGAGCAAAGTGCCTGCAAGGCCAGCATCATTCTCTGAACGTGTTCCCACCCAGAAATGAGGTACTGCATCCTTCTTTACCCTGCCAATGCAGATGCAGCCATGTGGGATCTCGGGGCTCACGTTTTAAACCAAGATATACATTACCAAGTCAGCAATGAGTGCAAGGGCACTCTGTGCTTTTTGCCAGGGTGTTTACATACCTCTCATGCTGTTTTCTCTGGGGCTTAGCATGATACCCATCAGCTCCTACATTCCTCACGAAGACAGGAGTTGCTATTATCAGGCACCCAACAAGTCAGGCACAGTCTGTTTCTCCCCCTCCTGAACTGACTGTTATCTGCCTGTCTCGCAGACTCCCTCTTATTAATTCAGCTCTGGCAGGCAACCAAGAGCTTCTAGCTATGGCTGAGGTGCTCATCCTAGGAAAGGGAATGTATTGTGTTAGCTGTTGCCGCATCTGACCCCCATCTGGTTTTAATACGGCAAAGGGGCAAACCGAGAAGGTGACTGCTACGTTCAGAAATGTGGGAAGCATTTGCAGTGAGGAGTGAAACTGTGCCGGGACAATAGCGGGGAACGGCTTTATTTCCAGCAGCTTGTGCTGGGTCACAGCACAAATCTGTGAGGTTAGGCTTTTCCAGGTACGCCGCGCTGCAGTGTCAGAGGCATGGCTGCAGTGTCATAGCAGCTTGTAAACACTGACTGACATAGCACCACAGCCCTGGAAGAAGGAGAAATTTTAAGGCCAGTAGCAGCAGGCCTGCCCAAAACCAGCACCTCCATCCCAGTGCCACGGAGCAGCTTAGACCTTGCTCCTGCCTCATTCACTGCTTTTTAAACAGACCTCTGCTGTGTGGTGGGAAGGACAACCCATGGAGCTTAAAGCTGAAGAGCACATTCATTCAGGTTCCCATGAAGCAAGCCTGTTCACTTCTGCAGGAGCTGCATTTGGGTCGGCACCATGTTTGCTGGAGGGAGAGAGCGAGTCCCTCCTACGAAGGCCTGAATGCCAGTCCCAGTCCCACCCCTTTCTGCAGCTTCACTATTCGCTTTATTGATGACTGAAACAATCAGTTGTACAACCTTGGAAGTCATCAGGAACAAGAATAGCCATTTAAGGCTCTGCCTGGATGGGCAGAGGTAAAAACAGGTCAAGGAAGGAGATGCCTGGGCCATACTCTGTTCAGAAACTTTGTAGGACAGAGGAGTATAAAACTCAAAGAACAAACTGGGAAAGCAGATTTGCTGACAGGCATAGACTGGGTGCCATTAATTATTTTCCAAAGCAAAAGAGACAAGCAAAAAATGGAGGCTTGTTCCAAAGCACGTGAAGTCCAGGAGAGCCTTTCCTATAGTCTCAGTGGGTGTTGGAGCAGGTCCCCAGTACGAGCCAAGGACAAGCTGATCTCAGTTACTGCTCCATTTATTTCTGTCTATCGTTATTTCCACTCAGGAGATGCTGGGGACTTTCTGCTGATAACCAGCTCACGGATTACATCTCACCTCATGCTTGTGAGCCGCAGTTAGGGACTTGTGAGGGTCTGCAGCCACCTCCACCTTCGTGAAGGCTGCTGCAAACCCCATGGGGAGCTGCTGGGAGAGGCGTTTGCTCTCCGTCTGTCTTTCCCTCCTCCTCTACAGAAGCACACAGACTGAAAATCCCACCCTCGGTGATTCAGATCAACAGACGGCCCTGTTATTTCTCAGACAGAGAACTCTTAACATTTCCTGCCGACAGCTATTTTGGGAATATTAAGCCCGAATGTTTTGGTGGAAAGTGAATTCAAAGGGCCACAAGAGCAGGGGAATGAGTGAATGAACCCAAGCAACTCAACAACACTAAAAATTTTGTAACGCTTTTTTTAAACACAGAGGGAGCTTTGATACTGCATATGGCAACAAAGACTTTTGTCATGTAGGCTGCTTGGAGTTAATATGAAAGCATCTCCATTGTGCCGGTGTTTGGTCGCAGGAAGCAAAGCTTGTAGTGGAGCCTGAGATAAAAATATTTTTCAGGCTCATCACTTTTTGACATCTCCACTCCAACACTTCCTCCCCAAAGCGGAGTGTACAGACAGCTCCGTCGCGGCTGCCACTTCTGATCTTCAGCCTCACCCACCCTTGGAGCACACATGCTGAGGCAGACTATAGGAGGAGGTAGAAGAGCTTACGGTGACAGCCTGAAATCAACGGGGATGGCTCATCTGTTTAAGATGCTCAAGAGCCAGCCTTCAGTGAGCAGTCATTGTCTTTCCCACCAAAACCCAAGGGAGTTGAATCTGTCTATGAAATTACATTATGACACAACAGTGGGGAAAATTGACGTCCTATGGCCATGGTTACGCAGGTGGTGGGCCATGCTGGAGACCACTATGTGGCTTTGTTTTGATTTTAAAGAAGCAACTGGGCATTCAGGTCATTCAATAAGACAAAAATCCTAATTTTCAGGAGAGGCAGAGCATGTACTGGATTAGGATCTGTGTGCCTAATTTCAAAAGTGTATTTCTTTTGGAAAGAAAAGCTTTTACATTTTTTCTTTTTGCTACCTTCTGCCTTAAGATCTCAAAGCAAAGCAAGATTTGAACAAATTACAGCTAACCAGGGACATGTAATGTTTATTCACAGTAAATGCTTTTCCTAGAAGAGCTCTTTGGAGCGCATTTGCAATATATTGGATAAAATTTTGCATTTTAGAAGAAGATTCAGCCTTTCTAGGTCTGTGCAGTGAAGAACCTGCCCTGCTGAATATTTCCCTGTAGCTGCAACAAGCCATGGTGCGGTCCTGATGCTACACGCATGCACTGTCTTATCACCTTGAGATTGGGTAGATGGAATGGTTCAAATGGGAATGCTTGTCCACACTGCATTTCTATGTAGTGTGAGGTACAGCTACAGGGAATATCAAGAAGAGTATCAGGACACATGGGGTTTGCTGCTAGCAAATGGTGTAGTGTATATACTACCTAGATTTGGTACACCACAGGTACCCCAAGCTCTCTTTCAGCCTTCAGATACATATTTGGACACACCAGATAGCTGATGGCATCTATCTGTACCATACATAGTGTGGTTTGGGTAGGTAAGCCAAGGACTTACAGCATCCTGGCCTGTATCAGGAACAAGGTGGTGAGTAGGACTCAGGAGGTGATTGTCCCCCTGTCCTGGGCACTGGTGAGGCCTCATCACAAGTTTTGGGTCATCCAGTTTTGGGTCATCCAGCCCTTCTCACAAAAAAGACACTGAGGGGCTGGAGTGGGTCCAGAGAAGGGCAATGGAGCTGGTGAGGGGTCTGGAGAATAAGCCTTATGAGGAGAGGCTGAGGGAGCTGGTGGTGTTCAGCCTCGAGAAAAGGAGGCTGAGGAGAGACCTTCTTGCTTGCTACAACTCCCTGAAAGGAGAGTGTAGCCAGGGGGAGTTAATCTCTTCTCCCAAGTCACAGGCAATAGGACAAGAGGAAATGGTCTCCAGTTCCACCAGAGGTGGTTCAGGTTGGATATTAGGAAGCATTTTTACACTGAAAGGGTTATTAAGCCTTGGGATGGGCTGCCCAGGGAAGTGGTTGAGGGACCATCCCTGGAGGTATTCAAAAGATGGGTTGACATAGTGCTCAGTGACATGGTTTCGTGATGGTTTTTGTCAGAGTTAGGTTGATGGTTGGGATATGATCTCAAAGGTCCCTTCCAACTTAGACAACTCTATGATTTTATGACTGATTTTTCAGGTGGACACACCATAGCTTGGTGGAGAAAGGGCATATAGATGAGAGCTTTATTCTCACCCGTGTCAAACTTTAAAATCAGCTATTTTGTCCAGACTCTTTAAGACTTAAAACAGCAGTGTAGGTGCTTGTCTTCCTGCAGTTCCTTCTCATTATGTTTGCAGCACCTAATTATCATGTGGATATGAATTTTGAAGTGGCCTATGCCCTCTCCCTGCCGATTCCTATTTCAATAAAATAATGATTATAATCTCTGCTGATCTCACAGGGATGCTGTGAGGGACCGTTATATGGCTTTTTGTCTTAGAAGAGAAGCTATAAAAGTTCATTGTGTCTTTTTAGTGATGCAGATCAGTCTGGGGTGTCCACAAAGGCTTTTCAAGATGTTTTGATTAAGTGTTTTGAACCAGTGAGGACCATTCTGGCCTCAACCCCAGACCCAGGGGGTTCATGCAGAGCAACTGGTTTGTCTTTGAGGCAGTTCCTGTGTCCTGCATTTTGGCATCTCTTTTGGAGCAGTTTGAGGAGAATGAATAGTCCCTGCGCAGGATGGTCAAGACACCATTTGTCTTTGCACACTTGTCTCTCACACAAGAAATCCCCAGAACTGTCTTTCTGAGAGCCTGTGAAACCCTTCCCACGTTCACCTGTGGATGGACTGACCCTGGTCACCTGTGGTATCTCACAACAATGCTTCAGGTCTGAGGGTCCTGTACCCTGAGGTACTCACAGGCCCATTTCAGGTTCTTCTGAGTCCCTGGAGCAGGTCACAAAGATTATAGAGTACATGTTAATCAAATTCTTTTAGTCTTAATGTTTTTGCATGTTGATCCCATGCTTGCTAATTATCCATACTATTATCTCTATTAGATTCCTGCTTCTTGCCTGATACACATGATGGTTTTGGGATTGTTTAGTTTGAGGAAGAGGAGGCTGAGGGGAGACCTCATCGCTCTCTACAACTGCTTGAAAGGCCATTGCAGAGAGGTTGGTGCTGGTCTCTTCTCACGGGCAATGAGCGACAGAACAAGAGGGAATGGCTGCAAGCAGCAGCAGGGTAGGGTTAGGCTGGTCATTAGGAAGAAGTTTTTCCCAGAGAGAGTGGTCAGTCAGTGGAATCAGCTGCCCAGGGAGGTGGTGGAGGCCCCATCCCTGACTGTGTTTCAGAGTAGATTGGATGTGGTGTTGAGGGATCTGGTGTAGGGGAGAACTTGTAGAGTAGGGCTGATGGTTGGACTTGATGATCCCAAGGGTCTCTTCCAACCTAAATGATTCTATGATTCTATGGTGAACTTGTGACAGATTCAAGCAGAAATAAAGAGGGGAAAATCTCTAGTTCCCAATCTCCAAAGTGTCCTCAGTTCAGTTTCTGCCTTGCTTTGGCTTCCTCCTCCTCCTGCCTCTGTGGGAGCTTTGCAGTCTTTCTGTCTCCCATGTCTGTCTACCCTCCATGTGCCCAGGGGTCCCCCTCACCTGGGCTGGTGTCACCAGAGGTGGCTCCTATCCAAATGGGGGGATAGCCATGGCTTCCCCCCCGCCTCAAGTTCCCTGTGATGGGAGACACAGGATACTTCGCTTTCACAGGCTGGTATGAAGAAATTGAGAGAGTCTGTCAAGGGAAAACAAACCAGGTTAATAAATCTTCCCACTTGGTTACCTGCTTCTCTCTGTCCTTTCCAGGGCTTGAATTTTTATTTTATTTTTATTTATTTTATTTTAAAGACCCCTTCTCTGTGACCAGTCTCTAAGGCAGACACCAGGTTACTGTCCTTTTGTTTTTTCCATTTGAGGTTGAGCTGAGATTAACTACAGCCTAATCATCTGCCCCAAGTTGCAGGGCTTTTGCTTTGATGCATGCATTTCAGCTTTAAAGTCATCTTCCTTCTCCAGCAGCTGTAAACCACATCCCCATCCTCACAGGGTGTTTTGCCTCGAGATTCATGGGAGCAGAATAAATAGACATTTGCTTTGGTTTGTCACACATGGGTTTGGCAAGACCCCTGTGCCTCTCCCTTACCCCCTTTGGTCTGGTTTGCTTTCCCCGCGTGCCTGACTGTGCTCCTGTAGGACTGCAATAATACACATAATAACTCCCTCAAGTGAATCCTGTTGGGAGAGGCATCGGAGGCGCTGGCATAGTAACTGAAACAGCACATCAGGGCTGAGCACATGTAATAACAAGCTGTTCTGCAAATTGTGGCCTAAAAGATCCATAAAAACAAAATCTGAGGGAGAGTTGCTGTTATTATGTTACAGAGGCTGTGATTTCTCTTGCTATGTTTTGCCATGGTCTTGTTTTTAGCTTTTCACCTCTGTGCTGTAGGAGATGACAAGTCTTTAAAAGCCTTTAACTGTTATCCAGAATATAAAATCTCCGTGTCAACTGCTGGTTCCATCACAATCTGCTAGGATATAATAGATGTCATCTCTTCTCTGCATTAAATCTAACAAGGAAAGGGAATCCCACAACACCTCATCCATCCTGCAACCAGCACCACTGTGGTGAGCACCCAACTGCCTGCTATGTTCTTCAAAAGGATGTTTGAGAATGGTGGGACCTAGTTGAGGCAGCTAAAGTTCTGTTGGGAAGGAGAAAGTGGCCCTGTCACACGTTGTTTGCTCCTTTTTACTTGCTGTACCACTTCGAATAACAGCAGGGAGTAGTGGTCCCTTGTAAGCACCAGCACTGCAGCTGTGTGTTGCTTGTGAGTGCCATCAGGGCAGTGGAGATGAAGCCTTTGCTCTTATGGCAACATAACATTGTGTTGCCTGAACCTAGCTCCTGGGCCTACTGAACCAAGTTGATATCTTCCGTCATTGAGGAGTTCTGCTCCTTTCCCCAAAAGCCAGCTCTGAAGGGGGAAAGTTTTTGATATTTGGTTCTAGGCAGTGTGGAAGTTTGTTCATAAATTACTAACTCACATCACACCATGAGGGTTCAAAAACCTAATTTGTTTCAAGTTCACTGAGACTGTGTCATATATCTTGTGGTGTGCAATCACAGCCTGTATTTGGATACTGTGTCTGGGAGTAAGCTTATGGCTGGCAGGGTGGGTGAAGAGCTCTGTGCTTTCAGAGACCAGCTCCTGATGCACATTCCCACGCAGAGCTCAACCGCATCAGCAACCCACCCTATTGCAAACAGGGGGATATCTGCAGGAGAGCTTCCACCGCCTCTGCAGGAGCTTTGTCAAAGCACACAGGGACAGTAAGAGACCCACACTTTGCAGGAGCAGTTCTTCACATGGAGGAGGTGGAGCCAGCCCCTTGGTCTCAAGCTTGGCTTCTGGGGTTGGGGTGTGGGGGGAGACAGGTGATGAGGAATTTATCTTTCTGCAATCAGTGAGAGAGCTTTCACAAGCAAATAGAAACATCTGTTCTTTTGGAGGGCAGAGCGTAAAGGTACCGAGAGCTGGCAGGGAGCGCAGAGGTGGACTCAGAGTCAGCCATGAGTAAAATAGAGGCTTGTGGGCCCGTAATAGAAGTGGTTCAACACCACAAGTCACATAGCAGGTTTGTTTTCTTCCCTCTCAGACTTCCAGCATATTGCAGACGAGAACCACTAAAGAGATGACATGACACAATATCAGAGTGGTTTTTTTTCCTCCTCATAGCAAGAATATATAATAATCTCTCTGGGAAGCACATCTCAAGCTATCTCCAAGAACAATAGAGGCTTGTAAGGCATCCAGTGAAGTCAGAATAGCTGGAGGCTGCGAGGCACATAATAACTTTTTGTGCTTGCATAGTGTTTCGTTTGCAGGCTGATCTGAGCAGAAGACAGAAAACAACCGATTATTTATTTTTTTTTAATTGGCTGCTTCTCAGGTTGGTGGGTTTTTTGGAAAACCAGGACTTGCCATCTTATTTATCACACTGGTGAGAGCAGGGTAGTGCCAGGGAAACAGGGGGTCTCCTGTGGATGCTTCTGCTCTTCGGAGCAGATCATGGGAGTGGGAGGAGAACCCTGGCAGTTCGGAGGAGGATTTAAAATGAGACCACACATGGAGAAGAAAGCAGGCCTCTGGAGGAGGTCTAAGTGGTGCCCCAGCTTGTGTGCAGGAGTGGAGCCTGCAGCACGCTGTTGTGATGACTGTGGCCACCAGTGACTGAGTTGCCAGTGCCTGTAGATTGCCCTGACAAGGGAAGAGACCCGCACCATGTACCCACTGGTGCCACTGCCCAAGCAAGCCTCCAGGTGGCAGGGAGCCAGGGGACTTGGTGCTCTAGTCTCCTTCCCTACATACTGCAAGATCACCACCGCTCCTAGGGAAAAAGGGAAAAAGGTCATTACAGAAGTTCATGGGACCTGATTATTCTTTATCATGACTGGGTTCAGTGGAAGGGGGGCCCTGATATTTAAGACACATTTTGCTACCTATGTATGGCAGCAAATCCAGGTCTTACTTAGCAGGGATGAGGTCCCTAACATACTGTCTTCTTCCCAACAGTGTGGACAAAATCACAACAGGCTCTAAATCAGCATTCTTATATATTGCTCCTAATTAAGTATTGCATAGACTTTGATTTGAGGAGGATTTTGAGGAGGCTGAGGGTTTTTTTTTGTTCGCTTTTCCCCTAAAAAACATTTTTAAAAATGTCATTAAGCTGTATAAATAAAGATCATAATGTGCATAGTCATACTCTCTGGAGATGGTTTTCATTATTCCCTAGGAAGATGTCATTTATGATCCTCTGAAGTACTAGGACTTGGTGTAAGGAGGAGGAAATGGACTTTGTTTAACTCCAGACCCTGTTCTCTGACTGCATGGCTGTCACCCATTTTCTGGGCAGCTGCTTTGGGCTACCAGGCAGAGGGTAGGGAAGGTGATAAGACATAGCTTCGACTGGAAGGCAGGTAACTGAGCTCTGGCATTTAAATCAAGACTTGGGATGTGCTTTTTCCTTCACATGGTTTAAATTGCAGCTCCCAACAGCAGCTGGGTATCTATGTACACGTTCTGGTGCAGTGGCAAAGGTGTTGTATTCTACTTAGCTGACATATTTAGCTGAAATGTACAGTGCTACGAGTCTCAGGCAAAATTTTTCATCAGCAAATCATTTATTACAGTGTCAGAACAGGGGAAACAATTCAGCAAATATTTTCAAGGGGTACAAAAAGAAAAAGTAGATGAGTTCAAAGGACTCAGTAGTAGCATTTTCAATGCAGAGATTTTCCTTTTGCAGTTGCTGAGATTTGACAGATTCTCTGAGAATTGGAGTAATGATTGGTGATACCCCTTTTACTTCCTTCCCTCCTTACATGCATCTTTACATGCACAGTTGACATCCACATGTGAGGATACGCTTGGGACAGGAAAGTGACTTGGGACTAAGCTTCTGTCCCTTCTCCATCTGATTTGTACGTTTGGAAGAGCCCTTCACTATTAAGCTTTAGGATGTTTTTGGATATTGACTCTCTTTTCTGTCAAAATTCTTTCACTCATGTTAAAAATACTTAAATATACAGACCAAAACTTGGTACTCGGCCACCCTTGCTGTATAAGCACACAGTTATTATTGCCTTGTCTGAGCTGGTGTGTGTTTAGCCCTTTCAGTCTCATTCCTTTTCTTATTGTTTCCCCCTACCAAAAAAAACAAACAAAAAGCTAGGCGTCTCAGGCCACTTTATCTTGACTGGCTTAGCTCATCCTGGGTCCAATCCATAGAATCCTAGAATCACAGAATTGTTTGGGTTGGGAGGGACCTTTGAAGGTCATCTAGTCCACTCCCCCAGCTATGAGCAGGGACATCTTCAAGTAGATCCAACCTGACCTTGAATGTTTCCAGGCATGGGGCATCTACTACCTCTCCAGGCAATGTATTCCAGTGTTCCAATGTATTCCAGTTACCTCTTCGGAACCTACCTTGTTCCAAGCTTCTCGCACAAGATGTAACCCATGTCTGAATCTTTTCTCCAGGCTTTCCTTTACGTGGAAACCCTCTCCTGGGTCAAAAATCAGGGAGCCAAGGATGCCCATGCTCTAGATCACCTCTTGGTAGTAGTACTGACCTTGTTCCCCTATGCTGCTCTTTGCAGAGCTTACAGCATCTTGAAGAAAGCGTGGACGAGGCTTTTCAGGCTTCTCCAGCTTCTCTCCCTCCCTGTCAGGGTGGATCCATACATTCCACCCATATTGCAGGGGAGGGCCCGAGTTGCTGGTTGGGCTTTGGAGGAGGAATTAAGGAGCCCTTTGACCACCTGTGACCTCCTCAGTATCTAGAGAAACTCCTAAGCCCAAATCAGGGAAGCTAGCCCTGCCTTGCCTTTTTAGTTTACTCTTATAAAGATGATGTTGGGAAGCAAAATATTTTGGGTTGAAGAAAATGTTTCTTTGGCTCAAGACAGTTTATTTTTCCTTGCTGAAAAAAGGGGACAACTCAGACTGTTTTGTTTTTGGTTTTGTTTTTTTCCCTGGTTCTAGCCACCTAACTGAAAATATCAACTATTTTCACAGACGCAGGCATTCTGCCAAACTCCTGCTCCTTATGACTAGTGCTCCAGTAGAACTTTCTGGATTTGTTATCGCAGCAGATTCAGCCTCCTCTGTTTGGCTTCTGTAAACAACGTTTTGCTGTTCGTTATGGTTCCTCACGCCTCCTCAGAGCACGGTGCTAACTGCACCACTCCCTGCACATCTGCTACCTTGAGGTTAAAAGCACTTGACCCAGGCACAGCCCAGGCACTCCTCTTTCTGTTGGAGCTGTGCCCTTCTCGGCCTTTGTGCTTGCTCCTTGTGTTGTTCAAGGTGTAATTCAGCAATCGCCACCATTCCCCAAACAGCTAAATCGTTTCTATTTCTCACAGCTGACACAGAGGCCGAAGTACTTCATGCTATTAACCCACTCTGTGTTTAGCCTAGGAGGTCATTAGGCTGCCCCTGCCATTAAGGCTCCCTTTTCATGAAAATGCAGGACTGGAGGGCACTTGCCTCTACTTCCCAATGTGCAAAACCGGGACGAAGCAGCTGGGATTAAGCATGACATTTCTTGCAATAAACCCTGTTGTCCGTTTTGCTGCTGGTAGGACAGGCATGACAAGCTAGCAAAGGAGCAGAAAGCAATGCAGATGCAGGGCACCATCCTTGAATAATCAAACAATGGATGGAGCTTTCAAGAGTTAAAGTATGGCCTCTCTTTCCTGAGGAGCTGAAGGTATGTATTCTCCCCAAAGTTCCTTTGAAATGCTATAAAGGGAAGACCAAAAGCATCAGGGCAGGTCCAAACATTTGGAAATTCTCCAAACTATAGTTCTTGTGGATTTTGTGCCTACAGCTGGACCAATGCACTCCCAGAGCAGGAGTGGGTTGACATCTCCAGACCTGGCCTTGGTGTTTTGAACTGTTTTGATTGCTACAGCTTCAATTTGCCATAGGTTTTGGACTACACATGAGGATTTGGGGACTACATTCCTCAACCACAACCAAGGATCTGGAACATGATGTTCTGATGAAAAAATTACATGCTCCCTGACCAGCATATGCCTACTTGTGAAATTCATTGCTTCTGTTCTTTAGAAATGAAATTTGACTGCAAGCTCAGTAATATGGTTGGTGACACATCATCCATGCCACAGAAGTCACTAAAAATACCATTTCTGCCACAAAGAATTCACCATGAAGTATTGTATGTTTTCAGGGTTTTTGTTCATGCTACACTTTAATTCATAATACTGGGGTTTTATTCATTAGATAATAGATACTTCAGGTAATGAAAATTCATTCTGTGTAGCAGAAATACCAAGAAGAAGTGGCTTCTTATAACTGTTCAAGGGCTCAAAAGTGGATACTTGTATGCTTTCATGTTTGATTCTTGTTCCATATCACTTCAGAAGCATAATTTTTGTTGACAGAAAATTGGCCAGGCTTAATAAAGCAAGGTACTTCTGTATCAGCTTCTGGGTTCTCTCTAATGCGTTGTCATCTTAGGAGCTAATTGACTTCACAGGCAAGATACGGTGGGACCAAGTTTTCAACAGCTTATGGCTCTGTGGAAAGGTAAGCCACGGGAAACTTTTTGTCGTTGTTCATACTAGCAAAGTTTAGTGTGTCTTACTTCTCAGCGCTGCAAGAGGCAGAGCACGACAGCATGTTTTTTCAAGGCAGAGTTAAACTCCCAGCTCACACATGGGTGACGGCACTGGGGCCATTTTATTATTGTCTGGAGAAGAGGAGCATCTCAGAGAGGCTTCTGGTCTGTGTAATAGGAAGCCAGAGAGCTGACCCACTTGATGTAGTTCCAGATCCCTTTAGAGGCTTTCTGCCTCCGTCTGGCAGCTACATAATTTCTGATCCTGCTCCCTCCAGAGGAACCAGAGCTCCAAATGCTGAAGTCGCTCAATCCAAGGAAAATAGATGCACTCATTCCCTTGGATGTTACTGTCTCCCATTTTGTTTTGCAAAGAGAAGCAAATCACCCAAGAAGACTTCAGAGTCAGCTTGTCAGAAGATATTATGTAAATCAGCAAATCACATGGGCTTGTATTTAGAGCAGGCGAGTGAGACGAGAGAAGTGTTTAGCTGTAACGTAGTCTGAATTAACTGCCTGACTTTGAGGCACAAGATTGTCAAGTGACTTGCTCACTCAGATGAGATGTTAGATGGGAGAAAACCAGTCTTGTATCAAAAGTGAACTTTCCAATATAAGAAATTATATATCTATAAAAATATGTATGTATAAAAAATTAGGAGATATATATGTATATACACTGGCTAAACAGAGAGGCAAATTTCTCTGTTTATCAAAAACTGAGGTCCTATCTCCCAAATACTGCAGTGACTCTATGAAATGTAGATGAATGGGACTGAGGAACAGCTGTCTGAGGTCCAGAGAGATCAGGCTGAAGCAAGTGGAAGAAAAGCCACAGAGGAGGCACTTGCCAATATGGCACAGCCGTTTGAGTTCCTGCTCAACTACTGACTGTCACAAAAGCAGGAGCAACATCTTCTTCTTGCAGCATAACCCTGCTCTGATGAGTGTGGGAAAGCTGCATGTTTCAGGAGGTCATCTGAGCTGGAGCTCAGGCTGGCAGGGGCTCCAGAGTGTGGTGGCCCCTCATCCACACAGCTCTCCTCAAAGCCCTGGCCAGTCACACATTTACCAGCTGTTGTGCCTACAGAGCTGGGAACCCTGCTTGTAGCCCTGCAGACTGTCACATCTTGAAGGTGTTGCCTTCCGATGGCTGACACAGAAACAGGGTGAAGTAATTGAATAGCATCAGGCTCCAAGAAGGGAGGTAGGTAGGCATGTTTCTTTGAAGTCGAAGCTCCATAGGTTCACAGCATAATAATAATAATAGTGGGCTGGAAATACTGAATTTTGCATGCCATCTTTTCACAAAGATTTCCATATTTACGTTTCAGTGAATTACAGTTTATTTATATATTCTGTAAGGACTCCATGGGCAGCACTTCCTGCGAATGATACAAACCTGCCCGTACCCCCAGTGCAATCTCTGATACTGTTTGTCGATGTCTGCAGAGAAAAAAGGGGCAAATACTCCTGAAACCTCCATCTGGGCACTGTCCTGTCCCTCCTGTGCCCTTACACAAACATTGCACACTCCAGTTTTGGTCTGTCACTTCCTCCCACCCTCACTCCCTGCTCTGTTGCCATACAGTTAAGAAAGCACTTATCTGATAACACCAGGAAAGGTCAGAGCATTTGGTTTAGCATTTTACTGGAAGAATATAGCAGCCTGGCTCTCTGGAGTGCCAGGGATGGTGATCTAGTGGCCTGCACACAGGACCAGGAGTTATAAATTCCTAAGTCTTAATCCCTGCACTGACAATTACTTCTCCTGCGACCTTGAGCAAATTGCTTAACCTCTCTGCTTCTTCCTTTCCCCATTGTGAAATTGGGAATCCTGTCTCAAAAGGCTGTTGTGAGGATTAATTATTTAATGTGTGTGCTTAAGTGTTCTTCTGCTGGTGTCTATTGTATTCTGTGTGTTTATCAGTCTGTAACATAGCAGATCACTCCCTCGAGTGGATGTTCAGAGCCTAGTGGGGAAAGGGCAGCAGTTTTGTCTCCAAAAGAGGTCATCTAGCAGGCTTGGGGCAGGAAGAAGGAGTAAACACGGGAGGCTATGGGAGCTCATTGACCTGGCAGGCTGTCTTTCCTGTAGGAAAGTGTAAGAGCTGTGGAGGGGTGAGAGCTGTGGAGGGGGTGCACATCACTGTCTGCTGCTGTTTCAGACCATAAGGCAGATACGACCCTTTTCTCTGCCTGATTGCCTGCTGCAGAAAGCTGGGCTCTGGCTTGGAGGTGGAGTGATGCTTCTCTGAGCTGCAGACAAGCGACATTGTGTATGTGCAGCTTCTTGTTCAGGTAAACTCATTAATTTTAAAGGACCATAGAATCCGACCCTTCACGAAGGTTGCACTCTGAAAAGGGGAAGAAAAAGGGAGGCAGCAGTATATGCTCCAACTGTTTCACTTCTCTCTGCGCTTCCATATCAATGTTACTTCACATACCATTAATTAGAGGTAATAGTCTATACTTTATCTCCCTTGCCATAATAAATTAAGTGTGAAAAATTTCAACAAAAAAGCACTCAAGTGATCTCAGCATTAACAAGCTCAGCTTTCCCGAGACCTGAATTCAGCACAGTGCTTCAGCAGCTGCTTAACATTTCCGCATGTGCTTACCTGGGCTGCAGCCTGAGACGGTATCAAGTGAAGGGCAAACCTCCAAGGCTGGGCTGCTCAGCTCTCCAAACTGATGTTAGGAGCCCTGCCCTGGGCAAATGATTGCCTCCATCTCAGTGGCAGCCCTCACCTAAATGAATAGGTGGTGGAAGCCCTTTGTTTGTCACTGATCTTCAGCTTAAGGGGAAGTCTTTTATCTGGAACCAGGATTTTCCAGCTCATGTGGCTACATTTTGGCTTCCAAATCTGGCTGCTCATATTTGAATTTTTAATTAGGCAGGAGACCAGCTGAAAACTCTGGCTCCAGGCAGAAACTGCATTTCAAATAAGCTAGCCTGAGCAAACGTCACACTTGGAGCTGGGGAAGAGGATAGCTCTCAGAGCTGCTCTCCAGCTGGTTTTGGTTCCAGCTTGGGTCATATACCCTCAATCTCGCATTCTTGAAATTGAAGGACACAAGCCATGAAAGTCAAAAAACCTAAAAGACAGAGGCATCACTGAAGGAAGAGTTCTCCACTCCAGGAAGCATCTTAAACTAGATCAATACTAGATTTTGTATAAGGTCAGTTGAGTTAGAGACTCTGTCACCTCCACTAAATGCAGCAGTATCTAGTTCCCTTTGAAGGTCGCCAGATCTTACTGAAAGTCCTTATCACCTTGAGGGGTCAAAATTGTACACTATAAAAATATTACCTGGAGCTTTTGAGTATTTTAGCTTCTGATCCTGGACCAAATTTGGAAGAACAAATGAGTACAAAACAGGAAATCCATTTTCACTGGATCTCAAAGGGTTTGATTTGAATTTTGTTTGAGGGGGGTTGTTAAGCTGTGCTTCTGGTTTTATTCCAAGTGGGTTGGTGCACTCAAAAATGAGCACTTAATGCAAGAAGTAGCATGGCACAAAATAATCTAGGTTTATGCCTTCAGAGCAAAAAACAGAAATATGTGCTGCTGTAAAGATTCCTGCTGTGATGAGGTCCAAGTTCTGCATATATCTTTATTGGTGAACTCCTGCAGGAACAAATAGCAGGCGAAGGCATGACTTGAACCGAGTTGCTTGTTACTGCTGCAACCGGAATTCAGCCCCTGCTGCTGCCAATTAGAGGGCTAATTGGGAAGTGGATCCTTAACCCCTTCAGAAATTGCTATCTCAAGGAAATTTCCTGCCTTTCTCGCTGGTGATACAGAGCCAGGCAAAGGCTGTGCTGACAGCAGCAGGGAAAGGCACCGTGAAGGGAAATGCTGTTGAGGACGAAAAGCACGATGCTTCAGTATTTATGCAAAGTTTAAAGAGCACGTGTGATCTGGAAGAAAACAAGAATGTTTTCTTGAGACTCAGGAACTCATGTCCCAAAGACCAAAGCATCACATCTTAAACTGTTGAGTTGAAAAATCTCCTGGAATATGCCATGCTGAACTTTTGCTAGGGCAGAAGTGTTTCAGGCTCTCTCCCCTGATGAAGTCTAAGAGAGAGTTATTCACTTTGAAATTCTTCCAGAGCGTTTGTTCAGTGTTCAGCAATCCACCTTTGCCATCTTTCCCTCTCCATCTACAGCCTCGCCCCAAAAGCCAGCTGAGCTGATTAGGTAAGACTTAACAGGTATCCAGTTCTGTCACATGAAATCAAAAGATTAAATCTAGATTAAACTCGATTGCTCACTGATGAAACTTCACTGAAATTGTTTAAGCTTAAACTAGGGATGAATTTGGCTCAGAGTCATTAATTGATTTGAGTATCTTGCAGTTCTTTGCCTGAAAGACATTAAACACTCATTTTTTTGTTGCAAAACGATTTTACATCATGGCCAGTATCCGGCATGGAAGGAAAGAAAAGCAAACTACCCAAATTTTTCAGGAAACTGTAGTCCTCAGGGAATTTTCTCCTATCTAAATTGGAACTACCTCAGTAGCAGAAGGTTACTTGGGGATATTTTAATAGGAAGGAGCAAAACAAGATCTTCCATTGTGATCAGCCATGGAAGTTCCCTCTGCTTTTGGTAGGAGGAGGACCGAATCTCAGGGCAGGGATATACCTGGACCACCACCCAAACCTCAACCATCATTTTGCCTTTCAGAAGGGTTCATTTTTTCCCCCTTTACCAAGCTCATTTGCCAGACTCTGCACTTTTAAGCTATGGCTGGCAACAGAAGTTCAGCAAAACAGTATGAAGAAAGAGGATTTTCTCCCAGGATTCCTGATCTGAGCAGAAATAGGCAGTACTGGAAATAGTGCAAAACCCATCTTCCTTGAAACCCTTCCAGCCCATTTTTGCAGACTGTAGGCATTTGGGCAGTCCAGATGAACTCTGGATAACCACCCAAATTTTTGGGTTTGCCCATCGCTAAAAATATCACAGACTGGAGGGCACTGTCTTGAACTGAGTCTCCAAGCATTTTGAAATTCACCCAGCCCTGGCTGAAGTGATCATTACAATCTGGCAGGGAATGAAATCTGTGTTCCAAACTGTAGCTATTTTAAAAATCATCTTGCCAAAGCCCTGTTGGAGACTGAAAAGAAAACCATTTTAGCCTGAACAGAATCATCAATAATATCCTATTCTTGGTGTAGCATTTATATACAATGGCATATTTAATAGCATGTATGTGCAGGTAAATTGTGTACAGCTGAGCAGCTGTTTAGATTTGTAATTTTGCTGTAGAGTCCAAAATAATAGTAATGATGATTTAAAAACCTTCCAAACTGTTACAGTTTTTAGCTACCACCTACTCACGGCCTCCCACGCACTCCAGGAAACCAACTAGCTTTCCCAGCTGCTCTGCAGCAAGCTCTTCACAAGCAGGAGTACAGTCATACTCTAAACAAGGCTGGAGGTTTCCCCCCTGCAAACGACTTCACTATCTTTTCTTACAATGCACGAGGCCAGAGATGTCAAGCCGTACAGCGGGCGCTGTACGATACCAGCACGGGCAGGTGAAACGAAGGGAAGGAATCCTGGTTGCGTTTGTTCCACTTGGGAATCCCCCTCCCAAAAAAACCCTCCTTGTTCCCAGGCAGATAACAATGGTTAAAGAGCAGTTTGCACAAGTAGTAGCGGGTAGCTGGTTGTCAGGGACACCCAGCTTGGGAAAGCTCTGTTAAGATGAGACCGGTGTGGAGAATGTGAGAGAGTAAGGGAGTGCGTGATCAATGCAAAGGGGACCCTAAACCGAAATTAGTGAGTAGGGCATGAAACCCAGAAAGATCACAGTGTGAGCCGTGGCCCAGTGAATCAGTTGAGAGCACAAGATTACAGCAGTATCACTTGTCCTAAAGTGTGTGGAAGCAGGGATAGAGGTGGATTGCTGGCAAATCTCTTGCTATTTTTATCTTCTATCTGCATGAGACAATGATGGATTATCTACATTTAATGGGAAATTATGACCCAATGAGTGATATTTAAAGGACTCAATGATGCATTTAATAACCAAACATTCTTCCTGATTAGTGCACATTTGATCTCTTGAGGATAGTGCTCCCTCTGACTGAGATGTAAGAAAAATGCCCTCGTCTCCCTATAGCTTGTGCCAGAGTCCAGGGGCCCTACAGACCTCAGGAGTACCTGAGAAATTCATTTTGCCTGAGAATGTATGAATTAAATAGCTGATGCTCTTTTGGTTGCGTTCTCTCTCTCTCTTCAGTATGCTTTTAGAAGGACGCAGAAGTTGGAAAGCAGAAGTCCTGCTGATTCTTCATTAAACTGATTTGGTTTTCCTTTCTTCATCAGAGTAATCAACTCTTGGAGCATTAATGCAATCGCTTCACCATTTGCAAAGGTGAGCAAAATTGATCCCAACTAATCTGCATGATTTTAGTCATTTTAATAAAAATGTAAAGGAATGAACTTATGCCATTTGGCAGAGGCTGTGTTTCTCCTCTCTTTTGGGCTGCATTTTCACAAATGCACTAGCTTCGATCCTTAGCTATCTTATGGGCAGATAATGGGAAAAGGAGCATTGGTTTTGGCATTGCTAATTCACTCCTAGAGATTAAGCCTTGTCCACTGCTTCTGTTCCCAAAGATAATCAGGCACCTGGAGAAATGGGCCACTACATGTATCTGGCCACATCCCTTCCTCAGTATCCCTCATGCTTTTTTTGTGATTAATCCTAAGGAGAGGAAATCAGCCTTCACCTTAATCTTGCAAAGGTTTTTCTTTTCCACTGTAAACCCCTCAAAACCTCTTAAATGTATTTCAGTGAAAGGCTCAGGAGTATACCCTAGTCATCCATCCCACTGCTGTCCTGAACTTACAGGCAAACATAAAATGTCTGCTGCAATCCGCGCATTGCATCATTTTTAACCTTCTGCTGTAGGAGCTCTGAAAGCAGGATTTGTATCAGGAGGCCACCAGCTGATGAATGGTGGCTGTTTCCTTCTCGTTTACTCTGTGACAGCCTTCCTAAGTTAATCACCATTAGACAGACATGGGCAAACAAATCTTTGCCCAACTCAACAGCCTTATGTTCTCCTATACCATAGGTTACTGTGACACAGCAGATGAGGGAAAACACTGAGGCACTTCTTCATGGTTTCCTACAAATCACCCCATCTCAGAGAGGGATTTACCACCCACAGCAGAATAGGAGCCAGTTCCCTCCTTTAGAAGCCTCTTGTCTGTATGCCAGCTTTACTGCCTTCAGCTAAGCTCCTCAAAGAGGAGTTTTATAGGCAGATGCATCAACATCGGTCTGATTAGCTTTAATTTAATAAACACTCTTTCACAGTAAGGAAAAAATGCTGCCTCCCTCTATCCCTCATGCTTGCCTCTGCCATCTCAAGGACCAGCTCCATCTTCAGCGAGAACCTGCTGACCACAGCAGTGCAGGAGCTTTCACCCCTTTCATTCAGCATGGACCAGCCTCAACCACCCACCTCCTTGCTTTATTTCCCCATAAGAGCCACAAAACTTTTGATGACCTTCCCTTCTGCCCCTGAAGAAAGGTTAACAGCCTTTGGGAGTTTTTTGTTTTTCCTTCCCCTTCAGAAAGTCATGTTAGTTTCAATGATAAAAATAAACAAAGCCATTGAAATGTCCCCATGGATCCAAGCCTGGTTTAACTGGGCAGAGGGCACTTCACCCCCTTTCTTTTGTCTGTTAGACTTGCCACTGAAACCTGTACTTGAATTTCAATGCTTTTTTTTTTAATTTTTATTTTATTTTGACTTGATTTATCTTGAAAGTTATCCTGCTAAGTTTCCTTCTAAAGTTCATCTTCTGCAACACGATAAAAACATTATGCAACCCACTGCTCCCTACAAAAAAAGGGGTTTTTTATAGCAGTTCGTGTGAGAAGTCATTTATGAATATTGTTTGTGTACTGTGCTATTCTAATGCCCTGTAGATAAAAAACTCTATTTTCTCCATCGCTCGATCTAAAGCTTTACACGGCAGTATCCATTCACAGAACCAGCCCTGGTTCTGTGTGCAGCAGACTGACATGTACACAAATTCATTCTTAATGTATTTGAAATAGCAAAATAAAAGTGCCTTCTGTACTTTCTGCAGAATATTCCACCTTGAAATGGGTCCAGGTAGTTTCACTGTAGATGCAGATGAATTTTCTGCTGTTCATATTGCTGCAGTTCTTAAACGCATTACTCATTCGGAGTGATTGATTTGTCGTGCTGTCCACGTTGCTTAAAAGCCACTGTCTGTTCGTCTGTCTGCTAATCCCTTTTGGCATCTTGCAGAAACAGCACTATAGAAAACACTTTTGGTTTCTGATGAAGTAGTGACCAAGCCCCAAAAATCAGAAAAAAGGAACTGCTTGATCTTTGGATTCATATACATCTCAGTCTATACCACTGAGATGGTGGAATAGCCAAAAGGAGAGATCTTTATATCCTGCCAGTGGTGTGCTTGAAGCCTGATGCATTTGTTTCTGCCTGATTAGTCGGATGCTGGGGCAGGGGAACCAGGAGGAGACGTGGCAGCAGAGGAAGAAGATGCTCTCCGTAAGATCGTGACCTCCATTCCAGTGTCATTTCACACCTCAGGCAGTGATCTTGTTACATCTCATAAGCTAAGCAAGGTCAGCCCTGGTCAGGCTAAGCGCTTGAATAGGAAACTTCTAAGGAAAAACTCAGGCGCTGTGGAAAGTGGGGCTGGTGGCTGGGTAGGTGACATTATTCCCTCGGAGCGGGTACAAAAGATGTGCTCTGTAAGAAGCCTTCATGCACCGGCTGTGACTCTGCTCCAGCAGCTAAAGGCACTGCCTCTCAGGTGAGCCAGACCCAGAGGCTGCAGTTATTAACAACATTTCTTCTCGGTTCTCCCCGGAGCAGAGGTGCTAACCCCGCTGGCCTGCCCGAGCTCCGTGCTGAGTGGTTACATGTGTCCCCAGCAGCTTCACCCTGCAGTGCCCATAGGAGAGGTCACACTTTGCTTTACCCTCCTGGCCAGCCAGCCCAGGCAGCGGTGCTGGCAAGCTCTATCCCCAAGCACCCTGCAGCCTGGGAGGTGGAAAATTAGCCCTGCTATTTTGGAAGGGTACTTACTCAAAGGAAGTGAGTAGTGAAAAGCTAAGGAATGCTCACATGAAAATCCCCCTGACACTCCTGGCTCTCCTGCCCTCTTCCCTCGTGTCCCTGGTCACAGGCTGCTTTCTCTTCTGAGAAGCCTCACCTCAGCCAGAGCACAAGCCTATTGACTACCCACCACAAAGAAGAATGTTGCCCACCTTCAGATCCTCGAGAAGGCTCTTCCTGCCATCAGAAGGTTCTGCTGGAAAAGTGGATGCATACTTTTGCTGTAGTTTTTGGCAGCAACACGAGGATTTTGGAAAGAGAGAGTGACAACTGCGCAGCATGCATTGCTCGTTGCATGAGGTGCAGGGCTTCCTGCTATGGAAAGCAGATTAGATTAAAAAAACCTCCCCAAACCCACATCCCAAGTGACAATTGCACTACATAATACTTCAGACAAATGGTACAATGTTTAGAGCGATGACCAATTTGGCATTTAATCAAAACAATACTCTTAGCCTTAGCAGTGTGGTCTAGGTTTTAGTGCTGCATCTCATGCCAGAAGGTACTTTGCTTAATGTTTTAATTCTGAATTTTCTAAAGTGGAAGATGTTTCCTAGCCCTGCTCTCCATCTCTCAGTTGCAAAACAAGTGGCAAGAAGAACACTCAGGCAAAGTCGTCCTGAGGATAATCCACTTGGGCAAGCGAACCTGGAACCAGCCAGAAAGTTTTGCCCAGCCTTCAGATTAAAGGCTGGTTCCCTTCCTGGAGTACAAAGAAGTCCTTCAGAAGACAGCAGGGTCATTGCTGTCCCATCTCAGCATGGTGACTCCTTGGATGGTTTGCACCGTAATTGCACTTGCCTGTCTCTGAGCACTCGTGCGCGGCTGTGGGTGCCTGTGGTTTCAGAAGCAGCACAGCCAGCAACGTTGCTGCTGTGAACCTCAAGTTTGAAACTTTTGACTTAATGAGCGTTCCAGGCCTGGTGCTGGCTCCCTGGCTAGCAGCTGGAGGGGTTCTTCACAGCCCCGTCTCCTTGGCACAAATTAAAAATAGTCAAAACCAAGCTAAATTCTACTTGAGGGTCTTGAGAAATAGCCTTTGTGTTTCATGCTTTCCTGGTTGTCTCTAAAATGCCATGCCCCAAAACGGTGTTAGGTGAACAATAGTCATTTCCTGAAATAGAGGCTCTTTCAAATCCCCTTCGTTTGTGTTTGTTGCTGTTGTGATTCTTCACCTGCTGGCCTTTATCTGGCAAAGCAAGGTGAGTTCAAAGACAACTCTGGAGGTCTGTAACAATTTTAATGATGAGGTGAAGTTAGAAGGTCTTGTGTATTATGAACTTAATGGGACATTCTTCTCATTTACACTGACATCCTTTACATGGAGTTGTGAAAAGGAAAAGGTATAGACTGGTGATCATAAGCGATTGATTTATTAAGAAATAACTGCCCCTTACCTGTAAGTGAAGGCCCAGAGAGGCAAACAAATACTTAATAAACCCATATAATCCTAGAGATACAATGGACTTAAGTCCCCATTGTCTTCTCCCACTTGCTTTACTTTGCCATATGAAGCCATCTGTTAAACAGCAAGGACAAGAATCAATAACAGAGCAATGTGAATTACTGAGATTTTGATTTCTCCCGTACATACTAAAAAAAATCACAAGAAAAATTCATTTACAGTTGACCTGCAATGAATTCTTTCCAGCATTTTTGGCAATCACTTTAGGTTAACTGTAGCATTTTCTTCAGCTTAAGGTTAAATATTTTTTCTCTGACTTCAGCATCTACAAGTTTTCTAATTAAAAAATAAATTGAAAGAAATATCAGAGGGGGCAGAAGTCAGTGGAACAGAATGGCACTGTTTTATTTCTTTTCAATACCAAAAATAAAGGTTTAGATTTATTTTTTTTACTGGATGTTGTTTGCAGTAGCACAAATAACCCACTGAAATTTTCAAACCATTTTAGTGACACCAAATCACACATTTTATTCAAGGCAGAAAACGTTGCTATGAAGGGATTTACCAGGGATCTACTCAGGACCCACATTCCCACCATGGATGCTGAAGCTGTTTATTCCAGGCACTTCATGCTCCTGTAGAAACCCCAGAGTGATATGCATTGTGACAGTTACAGGGACACAGCAAGAAACTTCACTATGGAGCGTTTAGGGGAGCTATGGCTCTTTCTTTTGGAGTTTTGGGGGATTTCTGTAGCAATAAAAATAATGTCTGAAGGACCAAAAAAAAAAAAAATTTTTTTTATGAACATTTTCTGGTTTTAGGATTAAAGCACCACACGAATTCCATGGTAAATATTTCCTTCAATGATTCTAGAAAAGAGCTAAACATTTTGAAGGTAAGTGTGTAAATCCACCCGTGTCTGCTTTCCCAGAGACCGGGATAGACTATTTTAAGATTGTGCTAGAGGACAGACAATGCATTGGGGCTGGTCAGGAAATAGAGTCAAACCAAGAGCTCAAGTTAGCATTGCCAGCCAAAAATAAGTAGCTGAGTAGCTACAAATTTAAGAGGAAATGCTCAGTTTAATACATTCATTCTGTTCCAGGAAATGATGTCAAGCTATTGTCAATGGGAAGTGGTGAAACCCAACAGGTAGTGCAACAGCAGGGAAGTCTGTAAGTGTTGCAAGACACACACCCCCCACCACCAACAACCCCTCCCAGTGCCTTCTGAATGAACCTGGCCACTCATTACCCCTCTGCTTCCACCCTCCTCTGTTTATTCCCACACCCTATCATGAGATGCTGAGAAGCAAAACAATCTTGTGAAGGTCATAGAGGAAACCAAGAATACAGCTGTCCCTCATGCACCAGTGTGCCACCAGGGGACCTGTGCTTTTCAGGAAGATTTTTGGGTCTGCCACATTGAATAAATAAGATTGTTTTGGACTGCCCACCTATTTGTCCTATCTACAAACAAAGAGGGGCGGAGGGGGGAAAGCTTGCCTTTTTCTTTGCAGAAGGAAAATCCTGCACTGTGGTGCACTGAGAGCCACCAGGTCTTCGTCTTTGTTTGTGTGTTCTCGTTTCACAGAATCTTAGAATCATAGAATGGTTAGAGGTGGAAGCGACCTTAAAGATCAACAAGTTCCAACCCCCCTGCCCTGGGCAGGGACACCTCCCACCAGAGCAGGTTGCTCCAAGCCCCATCCAGCCTGGCCTTCAACACTCCCAGGGATGGGGCATCCACATCTTCTCGGGGCATCCTGTTCCAGTGTCTCCCCACCCTCAGAGGAAAGAATTTCTTTCTGGTAGATTTAACCTAAATCTCTGCTCTTCCAATTTAAAGCTGTTACCCCTTGTCCTGTCACTATGCTTCCTGACAAAGAATCCCTCCCTGTCTCTCCTGTAGGCTCCCTTCAGATACTGGAAGGCTGCTCTAAGGTCTCCCTGGAGCCAGGCTGAACAAACCCAGCTCTCTCAGCCTGTCTTCATAAGAGAGGTGTTCCATCCCTCTGATCATCTTCGTGGCCCTCCACTGGGCCCATTCCAACAGTTCCATGTCCTTTCGATGTTGAGGACTCCAGCGCTGGACACAGCACTCCAGGCGGGGTCTCAGGAGAGCAGAGTAGAGGGGTAGAATCACCTCCTGCAACCTGCTGGTCACACTTCTTTTGATGCAGCCCAGGTTGAGGACTCATGTTGAGCTTCTCATCCACCATCACTCCCAAGTCCTTCTCCTCAGGGCTTATGGTAGGCAGGCCGCCCCTTATTTTGGTAAAGCAAACTTCAAGTTCATGAAAGGCGGTCAAGTAAATTGCAGGGTTGATGACTGAACAGCTGTTTGATAACATTAATGCACCGTGACTGTAATAGAGTAACCTTTGAAGAAGGTCATCAGGAGCCCAGCCACACAGGCTGAGAAGTACACACAGCCTACTAAGCTGCAAATGGCTGAAGCAACAGTTTACCGAAGGAAAAGAGGGAGGTAAGAGGAGAACGGGGCTGTTTCTGCAGGGAAAATCCCAGCAGCTGTCCCAGAGCTAGAGCTGAGCTAGTCCAGGGCTAAGCAGACACCCATGTGAGGAGAGTGATGAAATGGTTAAACCAAAGGGCAGATTTGCAAGAAATGTTGAGTTTGTCTCCTCACGGACACCAGACTGCAGACAGACGGATGTATACCCGAAGCTGGGGAAGAAGCAGAGCCTTGGGACAAAGTGATGGCAGCTCCATGAGGACAATATTCTCCTTCCCCGTATTTTCAGACCCGTTACTGGGTGAGGAAGCCTCAGAGCCAGGCGTACGCTGAAATTCACCGTAACTTTGTTCACAGTGGGACGCGCGCTCACGCTGACCATCAGCCGGCGGATCCACCTCTTGGTGCGCCTGAAACGGAGCTTTTCATGTTCAAAGGGGATGGGAGGTTTGAAGGTTTGGAGGCTGGCACACGGTATGAAGGTGCCTGCCTCTGATCTTCACATGCCTCAGTTCTTCCAGGAAAACCCTAGCTAATTGCTGTTTTAAAAGGCTATTTAATTTTAAAACCTTCCCCCGCCCCCTCCCCATTACTAAGCTGGCATGACTTTCATCAGGGAAAAGGTATGTGCCATGTGAAGAGAAAGTAAAGGAAACGTGAGGCGGGCTCCTGCAGGTACTAAAAATAGTCAGGGGGGGGACAGCCAAGGAAGTAATTTCACAGGAGATAGGGACTGAGTGGCTTCCACTCTATGGGGCTTTGCTGAGTCCAACTCATTAATGTTTGTAAAGCGCTTTGAAGACGAAAAGCACCGATCTATCACTAAGTTTAATTATTTGCATCATGTCGCCTAGGACTTTTGCAAGCTGCCTTCAAGCACCACCAAACTCTTCCCTCTACATGATGAGCAAGATGAGGAGTCCAAGGGAGAGTTTCAGGAGCTGGTGTGAGGAGCCTGGGGCAGGAGGAAAGCCACAGCAGTGCACTGGGCTGACATCTCCTGCCCTGCAGCTGGAGGGTGGTCTCAACATACACACCTTGACTTTGACTTTACTGCACCTGGGGTTTTCAGAGACGCTTAAAGACAGGTTCCTTTAGAGTTCCTGATGAATTCCAGCCCCCTTTAAATTTACAGTGTATAATTAGGGCTCTGTTACGCTGGCAATTAAACCAGTTTTGGATAGGATCATATTTACACTGCACAGTCGTGTTTCTAACGCATGCCATTAGCACCAGTGACAGAACGTGAACTTTTTCTGATAACCGTGTGCATGCTAATTGCAATCCTGTTAGCTAACACATGCTAAAAACACAACAGCAAGCTCAGATGTAGATGTACCAACAGGAGGAAATGTAAAGAAAGTAATCACTTAAACAGCAACCTCCACTCTTTGAAGAGAAAGGCTTTAAGCAGATAGGACTAAATTCATTGGGACAGCTTATCAGGGGAGATAAATCAGTGCAATGTCATAGACTGCAAATTCTGTTTTGAAATGGGCCAATATTGTTCACATCAATAGAGACAGTATTCGTTCTTTTTTCAAATGAAGTAGTTAAAAGATCCCTCATCACATTATTACACCTGTCTTCAAGTGAGGCGCTTTACTTCTTCAAATAGCATCCCTAGGGGACATTTAATTCTGAATGATTTTCTCATTAAAAGTATGGTTCTACTCATGAGAAACAGAATGTCCTAGTAAAATAGGACATGACAAAGCCAGAGATTTATGGGTTCAACACAAGGATTGAAATCTTGATTACTGAATGGAAGTGTGTGCAGAATTAATGATAACTTTGGGTTCTCCACTCATCTCAGTGGGATGCTGCTCATCATTTTCTGATGATTAAAAAGGAAAGTGTTGCTTAACATTTGTAAACTCTAATCGGAAACACAACATTAGCTCTAAGGATGAAAGAGCTTCATCAGCCAGAGATAGCTCAGGTTTTTGGCTGAAATTAGTTGACTTGAATTAGTTTGGGAAACTCAGTTTACTGCACCCTTTCTGCAGCTCCTCATTTAGCTGCAGACTAGAAAACTGAAGCACGGAGGGTGTCTCTAAATCTAACATTTTCTCAGGAATCTTGTGAGAGACTCTGTGAGATTTTCAAGCTAGCATTTAGCTCAGCAAGATTTACACACACAGAGTACAGAAGCTCTGGAAATTTTGGGCACCTTCTCCTGTCATTTGTAATAGGCAGGGCCCAAGAATGTTCGCCATGGAAGAGGCTGGATGGGTAAAAGCTGCTTGTACCCACAGCTCTCACCTCAGGGCAGCTGCCTACCAGTAACTCGCAGTCGAATCTGACCCTCTGCTTTTAGGAGCAGCTTCAAAGGAGCTGGCAGGGAAGGCTCCTTGTGACAAAAGAGTAAATTTGTATACAGGAGCAAACATTTCTACCCTTCCTTCTTTAAGAAAGGCGCTATTCTGCAACACCACTGGGTATGTTCTTAGAGAACTGAGGCTGTACCTTCTTTTAATGCATAAAGAAGGCAACTGGGGTCCAGTCTAGCAGAGGTGTGCTTCTGTGATGGGCACTGAATCCATACATGTACGATTTTTTTTCCTCCTTTTTATCTGCAGTGCAGATTTCCATTACACATTCTGCACTTGTTTCACACACACGATTCCCGCAGAAATCAATGCAAGTCCTATGTGCGGAAAAAGGCACAGGAAGTGCAACAGAGATTTGCACCACGGATTAAGAGATTCTCAGTGTTGATCAAAGAAGAATTTTGTCCGAGGTTTGTAAAGCACTTTTGAATCCTTCTTGATGAAAGGCTCTATAAAAATGTAAAGCTACTGTTGTTAATGTTCCCTTGGTACATAACAGGAGAAAAGATGCTGAAATTAAAGTCACATATATTAATATTGATTAAGAAATAAGCAAATTCTCCTAGAATTTTATCTGCCTTTCATTATGTGCACTTGATCTTCCATTTTCAAACAGGGCATAGTTACGTCCTGGAAAATCACAGCCTTGTACTCCACCAAACCACAACTACAGATTATATATTATTATATATAATTTTGGAAATCTGTCTGGAATACACTATAAAGCAAGAATAAAAGAAAAACTGTAAGGACATTTGTATTTGTCAGTGTCTCCCCAGACAGAGCCCTGAGGATACGATATTCTGAGAATAAAGCTTTCATTTCACAGCGCATCAGTGGGAAAATTAACAAGCTCTCCTCGTACTGTTCCATAATTCATTTTCTTTGTTTTAGATATTGAGCTGAGCTGGTACAGTAACTTAAATAGATAGGGGAGATTTTAAACACAGATTCAGATTCTGGCTGGTTTGGGTTGTTTAGTTTTGTTTTTCTTTTTTCTTTCCTTACCCTGCAACTTCCTAGTATCTAAATAAGAAGTTGCCTCAATTTATTTTAGCACTTGCCTTTTAAATGGAAAGTGCCAAATACTGTTATAATGATTTAAAATACATCACAGCAGGCTCACTTCAGTTAGTGCAAGGAGTGTAAACTGCATCTCCTACAGCACCAGGAGCAACGTTTGTTCCACAGAGGAAGGAGTCTGCTCGTTCCCAGCAGCGGCAACCAGAGACCAAGGTACCAGCAATCTTGGAGAAAAGCTCCCACCAACTGCTCCTCAATTAACCAGAGGCAATTGCCTTAAAATGACAGTGATTTTTTTGCTGTTGTTTTCTGGAAGTATGAGGTTACATTTCCGCACAAAATCACACAAACTCTTCTGAAGCAAAAGTGATATATCCAACTCGATTTTCTATCAAGTTCCCTCTGTCCTTACAAGTCCTGGGACTCCAGAAATGGGGGGAGCGGGGGAAGGCCATAGCAAAGCTAACTTTTCTCCCTGAGAAAACTCCTGCTTGAACAGCAAAAACATCAAAACCATGAGAAAAATATTATCTGTCTCCTCCAGTTCTGCTCATTCAGGTGTTGGAGAAAAAGCTTGAACAGCAAAAACATCAAAACTTTGAGAAAAAATATCATCCATCTCCTCCAGTTCTGCTCATTCAGGTGTTGGGCAAAAAGCAACACTGCAGCAGAAAAGTACAGCTTGGATGTGTAAACCGTGTGTATAATCATGGGACAGAGAATGGTGGAAGTGCTGTAGTCCCTGAAGCCCAAGAGCCAGCCCTGACATTGCTTCAGTAATGTCACTGACAGCCCTCCCCTGCCTGCACAGGAGCAGAGACCAGCATGTGGCTTCTCTCAAATACCCCCAGCAAAGTGCTTGCCCACTTGACAACAAAATCTATTTTTCTGTGTTTACGAAAAGAAGGCTTACTTCCTTCCCCTTCAACAACAACAAAAATTCTAGGGAAAAACATGGTGTGCCTGGCACAAAGTAGCCTACTGGGGACTTGTGCTTCTACCTGATCATTTCCTTTGGCTATACCTGTACAGTGGTTAAGAAAGTTGAAAGTTGAATCACCCCCACAAAGTTCCATCTCAGCAACGCTGATCCAGAAGGAGGACACAGTTTGAGATACTACCTGTCATAAATAATGAGAGTCCAAACCAGAAATATCACTTCATGCTTTTAAATGGTCTGGCAGCTGAGGGAAGTCCGCTGATCCAGATGCCCTCACCACCCCTATGCAAAATACTGTTAGTAGCAGTGAATACTGGGGCCAAATGTACAGAAAATCACCCTGTTAAGAACAAAAAGTGGAGCTGCAATTGAGACAACTGACAAAACTAAATACATTCTTTGGGCATCTTTGGGAAAGCTACCCCTGTTCCCTGGTATCCCCAGATAACCTCAAAGACTTCCTAGCTGCATCCACTTTTCCATCTGTTTGTAGTCAGCAGTACCTCTCAGTGTGAGGCCTCTGGGAACCTGAAACTGGATGAAGGCGGTGTCACTGAGATGTGGGGAAATGCATTCAGCTGTCAGTTTTCAATGAGTAGTGATGCTATCTGGACCAGAGATAACTCTTTCCATGGGCCCATCTGCACAGTGGCTGGCATGCTGCAGCATTATTGCAACACAAATAAGAGTCGGGGCAGGCATAGGGAAGATGTGTTCTTCCCTAGAATAAGCTTCCTCCTTATCGCAGCCAGTAATAGCACTGTATTATTCTGGCTTGAGAGAGAGATGAGCCTGTTTTTTGCAAAAGAGCAAGTGCCCTCAGTTCCTGCTGACTTCTGACGTCAGCCGGCATTGTGCAATGCTCTGTGACAGTGAAGCTCTGTGGGAGCGATCCTAAGGGATATCGAGGATACTCTGACAATGTCAACCTTCTTAGATGTATGGCTAAGATACTCCTTGTCCAGAGGGTCACTACCACAAACATGACCCCGGTCCGTGATGGGTTCTGCTGTCAGATGGAAGATCTGGTTCTTCCCCATCCTATCTACACCTACCACGGATGCCTGCCTCAACCTGTAGCAAAGGTTTCTCACTCTGTAGCCGAGAACAGCAGGAGAAACAATATCCTCTGCAGTTGGGTACCTGTGCTTATATAGCTGTGCATACTTTAAATGCTTGTATAAATGTCTTGGAACCCTATAAAGCTACTAAAAACAATGGGCTCCGAAAGTTAAAGAAAGATCAAGAAAAAGTAGTGTACCGCAATTTTCTAGTTCAATGAATCTGCTGTGTGCCACAATCACAACTAGCCACGAACCAGCCCCAGCATTTCCTTTGATGTCTATAAAATGTATTTTTAATTTCACTAGGCTGCTGCTCAGTCTCATTTGAAAGGGTAACTGGGAATGGTTGAGTTGCCTTCTCTGCACTTTTCATTGTTATATACTACCTCTGTCATGTCACTTCAATTTTTCTCTTGTGTAAAATACAGTGTGAACCTCTTAATTCCTTCCTCACGGAGACCTTTCTATGTCTCTGAACATTATTGTCACCTTCTAGGCCTCTCTCTGGCTTCTATTACTTTTGTTACAGGCCTGAGCAAGGGTACTGAAGCCAGGCATGTCCCTGCATTTACAAATGCCATTATAGTGTTTCTGATCACAAAATATTTATTGCAATAACTACTGTGTGGACATGCTACAAAGCTACTTCTCTGCCTGTACTGGGAGAGCTTTGTGCTCTACCAGCAACCTTGTTTGAACGGGGGCTATCGGGGCTGCCTGCTATTTCCAAGCAGAAGAGATGACAGCCCCACAAGGCATCCATGAGCTGCTTGCTGGGATCTTCCTTGTTAGTGAGGGCATCTCGCTCGGCGCCAGCTTCTCACTGAGGGCTTTGTGTTCCCTCCACCAGATGGACATTGGCAGATGGCAACACCATTTTGCTGTTTAATTATTTAAAATGCTGCATGCAAATCAACCTTTGGCATTCAATGATAGAACAGAGTGTTTGTGGTCGATATCCCATTTTTGATTCGCTGTTTCAGATTTCCTTCTCTATAAGGCTGTAGAGGTGATTCTGGTTTGCGGTACTGGGACCACCTGACAGGCAGTACCTAGCTGTAAACCAAAGGGATAGTCTGCAACCCTCACTTGTGTGAATAGTCCCTCCAACTTCAACCACTGAGGGACAGAAATCTGTCTTTTCAAGGAAAGCAGAACACAATTTTCAGTTGTAAAGATAATTAAAAAATGGTTGATGTTTGAAGCTGTTGGAAAAGCTGGAAGGGATCCAGCCTGTCACAGAGGACGGAAGGTTGTCCATCCTGGTTCTCAGGACCAGCTTCAGTAGGATCAGAGGGACAAGTCTAGGCTCTAAAGTAGAACTGACCTCTAGCAGGAGAGAAGGAGGTTGCTTGTCATTGATTCTGGTGGTGACATGCTTGGATTTTCCCAGTGCACTGAATCAAGCTTCTATTTTTACAATTTTTTTTCCCTCATTTTCATCTAGTCACCACCTACTGGCTTTAAGGTTTTGCCACTTAAACAGTTACTATAATCCATTTGTCTGCTTGGGTTGGGGATTTTTGTGAGACTGCAGAATGTAACATGACAACAGAGCCCATAAAACATCAATTCCCAAACTGTCCCATGGGCCATGACCGTCCACACAGGGCCCTGACCCAATCTCTTTTTTGAGGTCTTCTATAAAATAGAACATTGCCCTCAAAATCTCCATTTATTCCTCATTCTTGGTGTCTAGTCACATGTGCCTCCGTTTGTACACCATCAAAAAAGGCAGCTGTACTTGCAAGTGTCCTTGTAAGTGCAGCAGAGCTGATGGAAGTTGACTCAGACAGTAGAAGACTGTTTTACAAGCCGCATTGGTGCTCATGCCAGTACAGCCTTTAAGAAAAAATAGAGGTTTCTTATGGCATTGGCCATGTGATGAGCTGCTCCCAGTGGACTGGTGTTGGTGGCTCTGCATGGAAGGGTTCAGATCCTTGGGGTGAAGGACCAACTGTCCTCAGGGTCTTTGGGCTAGGGAAGGAGCAGAGATTGGGCAAATGAATTGAGAGAGACATTTCAGAGCACCACATCCTTCTAATTGGCTACTGTCCAGAGAGGAATAATGTGAGGACATGATAATGTGCTATTAGAGTTGTGAAAAGAGCCCCACAAACCAGCTTTTATGACAAACAAGCACAGCAGAACAGCAGAACCCAAGTTAACCTGTAGATTAGTTTAAAAGGAAGAGCAGCAGCAACAAGCACATTAATACAACTTAGTGAGATAATAGCTACCCCAAGCTGCACTGATTGGAAACAATTGGCAGAGCCTGGGATATAAGGAATCACTTCCTGCAGCAATTTCCTTTTATTAAAAAAGCATTTAAGCATTTATAAGCTTTTCATTTCTGATATTTGACTCTGGATCTTATTTTTAACTCTGTACTCTCCTCAAAGGCACTGTTCAGTCTGGCTGAACGCATGGCCAGGCCAGGAGGAATTTGATCAGAATACAGATGTTTGCCAACCCAGCATCACTGCAGAGGTTGTCACACAGAGGATGTAACCGAAATTTTTCTTGAAGCAAGAAAGTTCATAGAGCCATTTGGCAAACCCCCTATCTTTCCTACCTAGGCACAACAAGAGCAATTCAATTGCCTGGGTATGTACAGTCTGTCACAAATAGGGCTACATAAATGTGGTGCCCTCATTTCCAACACAATTGGAAAGAGCTGAATCTCCAAGATCCACAGAAATCCAAACCATCACTGAAATAGGAGTCAAAACTACCTTAAAGGAAGGCCTAGTATTCCGTCCCCGGTAGGGCTATCATTGGTGATTGTGAATTTGCTTTTTTTGATTGCTTCACACTACACTGGTGCAACAAAGGGTTTTGTTTCTGAAATACCTGAAATGAATTTATAGTTCTGTTTTGTTTTCTCATGTGGAAAACAAGAAAAAATGTGATTTGGGTCAAAATTTGGGTCAAATGTTTAGCGCAACTAAAAATAAAGCATTTTAATGGTAGCAACAGCAGGCTACATTTATTTTGATTTAAGTAGCCCTCTAATCTAAGCATGAGTTTGAAACAGAAAGAATTAAATATCCCCTTTGCCAATATGAAGGGAAGACTGAAGTTTTTCTGCTTTTCCTTCTTTTTTCAGAGGAGAAGGAACTGGAAGACATAACACAGTTGCCCAAGTGTTTTTGCCCAAGTTTTGATTCTTTTTTTTTTTTTTTCATTGTCCTGCAGTAAAGTGAAGGGAAACATTTGCCCAGCTCTGACTTTGAGACTTTGGCAAAGAGCTGGGGTCCGTCCTCCCTCATTCCTGCACCAACATCTCCTGTGGGTTCTCTCTCCAAAATGCAAGCCTTTTGAGAGCACCAGTGGCAAGGGATGAGGTGTGCAATCCTCTGCGAAAGGGACTGCTACAAAAAGAGTCACCTCTGTCGCCTCTCCACTGGCCCCAAACTGCCAGCAGGGTCCGGCCTGGGGGCAGAGGCTTGGGCAGGGAAAGGGCAGAAAGAAAGGCCTGCCAGGACAAAGTGGTAGCACTCAGAAGGGGCAGAGGAGTGCCTGTATAACTCAGTGACCCATACATGGACCTACTATTGCAGCATCGTGCCTCTTCTGCCTCCTTGGTGATGTGGCTAAGGAGGGTTTCCACCAACCATACACTGATCGGGGGTAGGAGTGAACAGCCAACAAGATCAAGACTTTCCACTGCCATGACCAGGGCTTTGGTCTACCTGCATCTCTGACCTCCTCTGTTCCCTTGTTCCCTCCAAGCAGGGAAGAGAGGGCAAAGTACAATTTAGGTAGGTGAGGCCCAGCAATAAGCACCAAGTTATAAATAAGCCTGGCTGTGAGGCTGGGGAGAGGAAGCAGAGACCACAAGGCACACAAACACAGCTCCTGGATAACACTGGAACAGCGTTGCCATGTCACTCTTTTCAGGGTGCATGTTTCTCCAAATAACAGCTGATTTTTTTTCTAGTCAAAGATGACCTTTCTTTGTGTAAAATTTTGTCATAACTTAAAAAAAAAAATTAAAAAAAAGTTGATTTGGTACCTTTAAGAAAAGTTGATTTGATATATATTAGGACAGACAATTTTTAGCTAGCCTACTTTAGCTCTAGCTGCCTCTCCTGCCTCTCCTACCTCTCAGATCAGTGTTATTTAGAGGGGGAGTTTATACATGCAGTGATAAGGGAATGAGGAGTCTGGTAACTCGTTTATTTTAATGGCAACTGCATGACACTGTTCTCATCTTTGCAATCCTAACTGGTCTGCTTTTCCAAGGCATCTGCCCAATTATAACTTGCAAGAAGCCATGTATCTCATAAAGAATTTAGTTAATTTTCAATATTTTCCAAAGTCCTGTAAATGAACAATGCACTTTTTACAGGTCTTTCATCAAGGAGTTAATAACCAGATGAAGGTTCTCTTTTCATCAGTTCCTAAGTGATGCTCCATTTGATTGAAGAAGATCAAAAATGATGATCAGAAAGTAAAAAGGAAGTCTTAAAGGCAGCCTTTGTACAACACTTTAACTGTCTCATTCCTGCTATTTCAAAAGTATCTCTGGGTTTCTTTCAGGCTTGGGGAAGAAAAAGTATGAAATTCTTGTGAATTGTGTGTACTTGCTTTCCTCGTACTTTAATTTTAGAAACCCTTGTGTTCATAGTGGGCAATATACCTCTGCCAGACAGTGCCATGGTGAAAGCAACACCAACCATAGCAAAACTATTAGGTTCTGATATTGTCTGTTGTAGTGCCTGTGGTCCTAATCCTGCATCCTGCTCCGTGCCAGCTGCTTGGTGCTGTCCCACAGTGGCCTGTCCCATTTCACTGGCACTCCACCAGCTACCCCACCCCTGGGGACTGGGATGGAGGTACCCTTGGGGGCTCTGCAGGCCAGGGGAGGTGAGGGAGAGGACAGCCCTGCTGCAGGAGGTCTTTTATCTTTAGTGTAGAAGAATGTCATCCTGCTGCATCTATTTTTTACCTGAAAATTTCCACTTTTCTTTATTTGTCTCTTGGAAGACCTCTGTATAATCCTCTCCCTAGCTCATTTTGCCTTTTTCCATTTGCTGTGCCCTAATTTACTGCTTTTAATTAGAAATAGGCAAATTCTCAGTGAGGATGTGAGATGCTGCTTCCCTGAAAGCAGCTGGAACACGTAACAGTGCTCTGCCAAGATCTTCGCAGCACAACTTCATCCTGTACGTCCCCTCTGCCCCTGTACCCTCTCTGCTCTGATGCAGCCTCCATGTGCGTGCACTCCTCTCTCCTGTCCTTCCATCTAACCAGGGTTCACCTCCTTTCTGCTCCCCTCTCTCCCTGCAGCACCCATAGAAAAACAAACAAACAAACAAACAAACAAACAAACAAACCTTGCAGTATAATCCTCCCATTACCAGCAGAAGAAGCTCCCTCTCTGAAATTTCGTGTGGTGGTTAAAGGCTGGGCAGTGTTTTGCTTCAGCATGGGTCACTAATGCGCTGCTGTTAATAACGAGTGTTTGATGCAAGCTGGCATAGCTCATCGACACCCTGGACACTGTCATTCAAACATCCCAATGATATTTTCTATGCTGACAGAGACAGAGCCTCTGTTGCAGAGGGAGAAACTGAGGCACAGCAGGACCAAAGACATGTCACCACCCTGTGCTATTCCATCCTGCATCTTGAATCCTTCTCCTGAAGTGAGTACTAGCATTAAAGTGTGATTTCAATCCAGGAGCAATTTGGGTTTCTGGTAGTGAGTACTTCATATCTTCTAATCATCCTGCCTAGTGAAGCCTGCAGAGAATCAGAAAATGTTACGTTTCAATTTGGACCAAGTTTAATGAAGCACTGGGCTTTAGGAGAAGCACTGTATTTTTGGGCAAGCTCAGAGCACTGAAAAAAGGCCATATTTTATTGCAGATGGTTTGAAAAACCTTTGTCAGGATTAAACATGATGGAAAGGGGAGAGCTAAATATGGATTCATAGTACCACACTTTTTACAAAACGCTTGATCCCCCCAGTTCTGAGGACCAGTTATCTTAAGATCTGATTCTTAGGATCAGTTATCTTTTCGGCAGGATGCATACATAAATCAGCAGAAGAGCCAGTTAATGACTCACTGTTGTAAATTAAATGGAATTTGCTATGAATGATTCATTGAAACTTTCCTAACAAATCAATTTGTTTCAATCATACAGTAATTCAATAATAATATTTATCATTTATATGGTGCTTGCAATAGCTCATTAAACTTCCCAAGCACTAATTGTGTGCATTTCACAATAATATTGTGAGGTGCTGAGTTGGGCTGTCCCTCCCTTGCAGGTGAGAACACAGATGCCCCTAGAGCTTAAGGAAACATTTGAGTCTCTTGAAAGTGTTAGTATTTCTCTGTTTTACCCCTTTTGGTATCCGCCCTCCTCAGACACTGTGCACAGCGGTGACTCAGAGCTGTGAGCCGCTGTGGTGGTAGGGCAGGGCAGGAGAGGGTTTGGTCTCTCGTGGTAGAGTTGGCATTTACAAATCACAGCCTGTTCTCAAGCTTGGCATCCACTCTCTGGAAGCTTTGCTCCCTACTGGGATGCCTTCCCAACTATGATCCTTCATTCTGCCTTTCCCCCAATCAAAGGCTGAGCTCCAGAAACCCCTGATCCCTGTGTCTGCACCCAGGGACTGTCCCGCTTCCTGCACCCCATGGGACAAGTCCTGCTCTGGCCCTGACCCGTCCTCCGGGGCCCCACTTGAAGCATCAGTTCATATATTTCTTTGACATCTCACATCTGTCCGAACACTGTGAACTTCAGCTCCAAAAACAGATCCTACAGAAAAAATGAGGCATTACAAACCACATAAGAGAAGTGTGGAATAAGGGCTTAGCTTTCAGGTAGTCTATGCCTAAAAGATGGAGGTGAATGTCATATAGGTTTTTTAAAAGCACAGAAACAGAGTAGCTACCTGATTGCTACTCATATCAGCAGGACATAGTCTAATTCAGTAATGTAAAACTCCCACAAGGAACATTGGCTTCTCTAGGAACTACTAAACCCTACTGATAACCCAACCTTAGAGCGAGCTACTCTTGCATGTGGAGGCAGGATTAAGATATGTTTTGCCCACACCTGTCTTCCATGTTTGCCTATGAGATGGTGTTACGAGAGGTGGCTACTGGAGTGTTAGTTGCTTACCTCTGTTTAAAGCTGCTTATGGATCTCTACATCCCACAGTATCAAATGAAAAACATACGAAGATAGTATATAGGCAACTGTAGGCATCTGGAATGTGCTTTTCTGTCTAGTAAAGTGCAGCACTGTAAGCTTTACAATTAAACTTGAAAATTAAAGGTCTGTAATGCTCCAGCTGCTGTATTCTGAACATACCTGATCTCATCTGTTCTTTGAAATTAAGCAGTATGTGGTCTTTCACAAAGCTCACTGTTCTATTATGGAACTCAGGATGCTGTGGAGGCAAAAAGCAAAACTATCTTCATAAACAATTAAAATATTTTTGGAAGAAAGGGCAACCAAGGACCATTAAACATGATGATGTGGATATGGTCTGTAGCTCAGGGACTTACTAAATGAGATCATTCCAGAAGCTGGAGGAGATCCCTTGTAGATGACCATTTATTTATTATATTCTTTCTTTGGGTGATCACTCGTGATTGCAGTCAGAGACAGGATGCTGGAGGCAGTCACACCTGGCCCCTATGTTCCCATAAGGATTTGGGTGGAATATTGTCTAAAATGGGGCCGTGGCTCTAAGCAGCTGATCGGCATGATGTCTGTGGAGTGAAGTGAAGAAAGTTGTCAGTGGCCAAATAAAAAATTATGAATCATCACCTGCCATGTCACATGACAGGGAAAAACAAACAAACAAACAAAACAAAAATCTGTCACGGTTTTTTATTGTCCAGTTCTATTTCTTTTTTAACCACCTCCCTAGTCCTTTGCATGTGAGAGTTTGCAGTCAACATGGTCAGTGTTCCCATCCATGGGAAAGGACAAACCTCTCTCTTGTGCTGAGACAAATGCTCCCCTCATGCCAGGATGAAGAAATGCTGAGACAGAGATTATTAATTAATTTACACATTGCTACTGTGGCTGTCCTGCTGCCAGTGTTCTGGGGCCCTTGTGGGACCTTGTACTTTGTACTCTACCTGGTAACCAGGCTGTGCTGCCCAGAGTGACCCACTGACCATGACCGTCCCCTGCCCCAGACATGACAGCACGTTTTCTCTGACTGTGCTCTCTCAGCTACACTCCCAAGGCTCCTCCTGCAAGCACCCAAGCACCAAGACTCACGTAAAAGTCTTAATAATTGGCTTTCCCCCCTTATTCTGTACCGTTCTGGATGGTGGATGCACAGCATTTCTGGCTGCCCTTGGTCTTCTGCCCGCTTGCTTGCATCCTCTGCACTCAACAGAGTCTCGCTTAGAGTAGAAAATGCGTGTTTAGCTCCCTGCTTATGGCAAAACACTGAAGTGATGTTTGGTGCTCCCTGCTGAGGACATTTTCCTTATGGGCTTCACAGACAAATAAGTCACCTTGATGCCAATATTTGTCCGTGTTTCCTGATACAATGCATAAATCACATTGCTGTTCCTTATCAGCTTGTAGCGCTTGCTTAATGGGCAGCTCTGCTGCTTCAGCAGGGAATTAGCTAGAACAACATTACAGTGATAAAGTAGGGAGAGTAAGCATCCATCAGTGGGTCAATTAGTAATGTTAAAAAGGAAGCTCTGAAATAACTCACACCATAATACATTAGTTCTTCTGCACATGTTCAGATCTGATGCTTGGTGAAAATGAAATGAGGGAAAGAACAAACAATTAGGGATATGTTATTTTCTAGATGCATGCCAAAACCACCTTTTAATAACAATACCTCTTATGACCTTATCAGCTTTTATCTCTAAACTCTGTAGATGATATCTGCACTATGAAGATGGTATCTTCACTTTTAGTGAAGCTGGATTTGAAGCCAACTCTCAGTTCTTATCAACCGTGGACAACGCTTGGCATACGGGCACCAAATAGGAAGTCACTTTTGGCTTCAAACACCCACCAGTAAGACACTTCTCACACACTCACCAAAGTGAAGTAAGTCTCCCTTTGCACCCCTGGCAGCAGCAAGAGACTTCCCCAGCACTGAGACTTTGTAGGGCCATAGCAGGGGACCCCTGGGCCAGCCCTTGGCAGAGCTGCTGAGAGCCCATCAGCCCCCAGCATGCTGCAAACTGGCGTGTGTTCAAAGCCCATGAAACAAGGCCAGATCCCATTTCATAGGAATCTGGCTAGAGAGCTCTAAATCTGCCTAAACGTTGTTTTATAGTCACTGCTGAGAATTCCTGTTGTGTGGGAGCTTCATCATTTCATTACAAGGATTTTGAGCGACAGTTTTATTCCAAAGGTAGAGGTGACAGCACACCCTGGTAGTCAGTGTCATGAAGCTGGAAAGCAAGTGAATGGTTGCCCAAGAACAGTAACATCCCCTAGAAATGCACTGCTCACCCACGGCCTCACTGCAAGAGCAATGGAAGGGGTGAGGACATCAGTGAGAAGTGCAGCATGCGTGTGCCAATAGCTTTGGAGAGGGGGATATTGGTGACATAGTTCAGGTTAGAATATAGCTTCTGGAGGGAAAAAGAGGGTACTTAAATTTAAATTAAAAAAAAATCAGCATACTGTCATCACAGAAGTTCAGGTGAGCACAGAGCTCCTTAAACTTACTCCAGCACCACTTCAATTGCCCCATTGCTGACCAAAGTTATTTTCCTCAACACTGTCTGTTGATGTTTTAAGTCAGAGCTCTCCACACTCCCAGACACTTGTGGTATTTAAATGACCTGCAATTTAATTGCTCACCCAGTAGACTAAAAGAATAAAATCAGGAGTTTAATTTCCAAGCTAGCCCATGATTATTATTCATTGCCCAAAAGCATCATTAAAAGAGCATCAAGAATGACACAGCAATGCCTTGTACCCTCCCAAAATGTCAAATACGCTTATATTTAAATGGCTGAAAAACAGGAAATAAAGAGTTATGGGAAAATCAATGTGTGCTCTGGAAGTGAGCTAGTTCCACAACTGCTGTAAATTAGCAGGGCTCCAGTCACTCTAATAGAGTTACCCCAGTGTATGCCAGCTGATGTCTGCTTTTCCATTACTGGGTATCTGTATGTGATGAAGAATATGCAAAACACTATAGCCTTTAAATGCCGAGAAACTTTAAAATTAAAGGAATCGCGTTGTTGGTTAGATCACAGTGACATTACATGGAAAGAGTAAATTACAGTGAATGGTTTGGGGTGAGGTCCTTGTCAGCAGTAGTGAAAACAAGCAACAGAAATGCTGAATACTCCTATAAATAGCCTTAGGAGGAAGCATACACTATCCATGCTGAGGCATCAACCTTGGAAATATTTATGAACTGTCAATATTGCTTATAAAGACGCAAGACACACCAAAAAATGGAGTCAAACATAGTAAGTCATCTAGAAAAAAAACAAATATAAAGCTAACCTGAGTAAATCTGGGCAGCCCCTCTGCAAATACGGTCTGCACTATATATCACTGCTGCCTGCAAAAGAGAAATTAAATAGGCATTTATTGCTGAGGGGTTAAACCAAACATATTTATCCAGCCATTCTGGACACACAGGCAACAATTTTACAGGCATGGCTGCTCTGGTGAGTTACTTGAGTTAAGCTGTGAAGATCCAGTTCTATCCCCACAGACCTCCTCGTGGCAGTAAGGCTATCGTGGCCACCAACCTTGCAGATTTTAAGGCGGCATGCTACCAGCACTGCTAGTGGTCCATGATGAGATGCTAACTAGTCACTCTCAGGAACTCAGTAAACTCATCAAAGACCTGATAAAGCCCACATACTCAGAAATGGCTTAGCATTATGTGTTAAATTTTAAATTCATTTTCTGAAAGTAGTTGCAGGTGGTTTGCTGCAGCACAGTGCTTGAGAAGTGCTTCCTAACAAATGGGTGAGGAAATGCTAGGGAAGGCGTGCTTTCTCCCTTGTTTTGAATATGTGCATTCATTTTTGTGGTAACAGTTCCTGCCACAGTTTCAGAGCTGCTCTTTGAGTGGCAGTTTTTGGCCTTATCAGCATTTTCCTCTCTCTCTTTTCCATCTGTCAATGCTGAGATGAGCACTTTTGAGCCAGGGTTACGGTTTCATCAGAAACTGTAAGGATGGTGTGGTGGAAGAGGCTGAGGAGAGGATGAGGATGTGAGTGCATGTGTGCGGCCCTTGCAAGGGCTCCCTTCACTCCAAGCTAACTCTGGGACAAGCTAGACAATTCCTAGCTATCAAATGCTGAAGAGATTGTCTTTTCTCATTTTACACCTTCCCTCTCTTCCCCCCATCCTCTGTATTTAAATAACTATTTTTTACCATTTCCTTTTGGTGTGTTTTTAATCTTAATGTTAAATGCTAGCATTTTTATTCCCACACCCACCCCCTTTGAATCCCTAACTCTTCACTTTAAAGTCTTCCCAAGTCAGTAGCAGTCCAAATTTGAATGAATTCCTGAAGGTCAGATGAGAATTTGGAGGCCCATAGTTTGCGATGTAAATCAAGAGCCTGAGAATAGCAGGGTCCACGCTACAGCCGCCACTGCAGTTGGCACTAATCAGCAAACATCTAATCAATGGGAACAGTAGCACATTCATGTGTGAGAGATATTATCTTGGCATATAAATAATGAAAGCCTCTAAAGCGCTCCCAGATGTTGGAAACAAGATTCCTTCTGGGCATGCGAAGAATTTGCTTAGGGGAAAACAGAGCAGCCACACAAAAATAGTGAGCTGTTTTAGTCTGATGAAGGGCTGTTTATGAGAAAGTATTACTAGAAAAAGAAAAGTAATACCTATATGGCTTGAATCAGCCAAAGCTGACCTCTCATCTGCCAGATACCTGTAAAGCAGACAATTGATTTTATCTGAGGTATTCAAAAGATATTGCTGCTTGATTATCTTTCCCACAAAAGAGGCCCTGCTTTCTTACTATTGCCAAATATCCAACTCACAATCAGGTTTTCAATATGTCCTGGAATCTAGGCTTTCCTGAGGAAAATGAGCTTTTTGATCTCTCATAATGACAACTTATTCCGTGAGATAAGGCTAAAAAAAGAAAAAGAACAATTGACAATTAATTATTTCTCATGAGAAAATGCTTTAATTCACAGTCTAAGCAAGTAAAAATTTAACACCAGTAGTTAATGCTTGGACTTTATTAGAAAAGCAAAATCTATAGAAAATTTACAAAAATTATGAAGTTTTAGCTTTTTGGCAATCGGGATGTAATTAATTTACATGGTTTAGTCTTGCTTAAACTATTTTTGCTAAGGACATTGCTCCTGCTGATCCATACAGCTATTCACTTGAGTACATGACTCATGGGAATATGGACCAACCAGCCAAGTCATTTTAACAGATCCTATTTAATCTGAAAATGAAGAAAATGTTATTGGGGCAAACCCACCTCAAGGTATCAGTGACACACAAAAAATAAACTATTGTCCAAGTTTGTTGTACAACAGTGGGGAAAACCCCCAACCCAGAGGTGTCTCTAGTGGGTACAGCTCTATAACCTTACAAAGGCAATTACCATTATTTTACCAATACCTGCTCAATATCATGCACCGCGATGGGGACAATCCTCAAGTGATAGCGCTTAGCTTGAAAAGCCTCTTAGTGTTTAATCTTTCGCAAAGCAGCACAACCTTCAGTGACATAGTGGCTGGGATTTGGTAAAGCACAACTTCTTTTTTTTTCTGTAAATGAAAAAATTACCAGGTAACCATTTTCACACGGCTAGATGGCATTGGATGTATGAAGCTGTTCATTTTTGTCAGCCTCTTTCTGTACTGGAGAACAACGGAACAAACATATGGGAGTTGCCTCTTTCTCGGCCAAATGAAATAGCAGAGCTGTAACACAAAATGGGCCAACTGGGCGATGAAGGTGGGACGGGGCAAAACTCCGAGTGGCGAAGTGCAGTGTTACGGTGTCCATAATCTACCACTCCAGGTCTGGGGTTTGTTTACTGATATATTTTAATTGTTGTTTGGTATTTTGCTAAGATTCTTGGAAGAAGGAAGCTATGAAACATTGTTAAGAAGTCTTTGAAGTGGGTATTCAAATATTTTATCAAATACAATTCAATACCTCTGTTGCTGTTGCCCAGCAGTGTTACCACTTCCGTCATCAGCTGTTTGTAACAGTCATTTTAAAGTGTTTGGGCAAGGTCAAACTGGATGGGGCTTGGAGCAACCTGCTCTAGTGGGAGGTGTCCCTGCTCAGGGCAGGGGGGTTGGACCTTGATGACCTTTAAGGTCCTTTCTAACTCTAACCATTCTGTGATTCTATGGTTCTACGACAGGGACCAGGTCCCTGAAAGATACCCAGTCTCTAGGCACCATTACTCTAATAGGCATATTCCTAGTGCCACATTTTGGAGAACTGACTGGAGTTTTATCAGGTTTTGGAGGTTGTTGTGGTTTTTCCACTTTCAGTATCTGGGAGCATTACAAGACATACCATCAAGCTGAGACTGACAGGACTCTGCAGGGATGTATGTGTTTACTTTATGCATTCTGGAAACTTCAGTGACTCCAGTGAGGCAATACTTACCATTTTGAAAGACTGTTGGATCAGGGCTTGATTTGTAATGGCAACTCCATTTTGCTACCTCTTAATGTGTTACCTCTCATCTATTTCACGGTAGCTAAGGAATCATTAGTTACTACCAAATCTCTGCTTTCTCTCAAGCAGCAGATACCTAGTGTGGCAAAAATAATACACTTCTGTCAAATATAAATATATCCTGAGCATTCTTCAGAAAATTCAATCCATTGTGAACAGATGGTTATAGCACAAGTCTTATTTCACAGAATCACACAATGGTTTGGGTAGGAGGGGGCCTTCAAGATCATCTAGTTCTAATCCCCCTGCCTTGGGCAGGAACACCTCCCACTATACCAGGTCATTCAAAGCCCCATCCAACTTGGCCTTGGCCATGTCTATAGTAACCTCTGACAGTGCCTTCTTTTAGGGCTTCGGGCAAATTACTTAGACCTCTCTGTCCTTGTTTTTTGACTTTTGTAGTAATAATAATTATCTCATAGAAGTACGTGCTCTAAACAGTATTTGGAAAGTGCCAGGAGGCTCTCTGAAGGAATGTAATTGTAAATTAATGACTGTATTGTCATCTCCTCCTCCAAAATTCTCTGAATCTAAGTCAAGCTTTATATACCCCATCACAGGAGCCTGAATGCGTACTGCCCCATGGAAGAAATGACTGTCATCGGTACGCTTTGCCAATTACCTGACATGCAGAAGAATAAATACTGTGCAATGGTGTGATGCTTGGGAGTGTGTCATGAGCATGTTTCCTTTCCTGGAATAACCGGTAAGTGTCAGGAGGACCTCAAATGTGGTTCAAAGACACTCGGGTACGAGACTTGGTATTATGGTTTGTGTTTTTTCCCAGCCCGAACTCTCATGACCTAGTGTGCAGAGGACTACCTCTGATAGCAGTGCATGGAGTCCTGGCCATGAGGTTACACATGGCAGACGTGGGGAGGTTTGATATTGCTTCTGTCTTGTGCTTCAGCCTCCATTAGCAGGTCTGGGGCTCTAGTCTGGCACCTGGGTGCATAGCCAAGCCATATCCTTGCTGTGCATGAGTCTGAGTTTTGGGCTCTCCTCAGCCACCACGTGTCCTGGTTTTGATAAAGAAGAAAGCCAGGCGTGAGCTGGGCAGGAGTTGCACTGTGTTTCCAAGGGGCTTTCATCCTGGGAACAGGACACCCCAGCCAGCCTGGCAAGCTGATGATAGACTCCCCAATTCACCTGTCTGATGTTGAAACAAGAGCACTTTTCTACCATGCAGGAAAACAAAACAAAACAAATTAAGCCCCCCACCGGATTGATTTAGCTACATTGGCCAGTAATTTACTCACCAGAGAAACTGGAATAAGCCATATTGCACATGAACTTTTGGCTTTGGTAGGAGAACTTGCTTGTACAGCTATACTAGAAGCTGTTCTCCCACAACTGTGGTTCACAGGCATTTTGTGCAGCTGGGGACATGTTGTGGACCTGAATTGAAAGGACACCAGAACTGCATGTAGTTTTGACATAAAAATCGGTCATTTTGAAGGAATTTTGTCTGAAGAGTTTGTTCAGTCTGTCTCTGCCCCCCATCCGGCACATTGTGTTTGGAAGGAGAAGATACTGGTGAAGCCATTTCAGAAAAAAGCCCTGACTTTTGTGTACATCCATTTCTTTTATATTGCTGGGTAATTTAATGTGACGCATGGAAAAAAATGCAGTGTTTTATCAGCTCTCTGTTCAAGCAGGTGGTGCTGTATTTTGTGTAAAGGACAGTGCTTAATTTAAGATTTCTACCATAGCAGCAATTCTAAATGACAGCATTTGTATTAAAAGAGCTGCTCTTCCCAGCAGCACTGTTATAAAAATACTGAAACAGTAGTGATATTATTATAGATCTGCTCCAGTAACAAAAGTTCTACTGTAAGAAAATCTCCGATTTAGAAAAATCCTCGCCGCCCTTTGCCGGTGATAAGTGTTCCCTTGGTTTCCATAGGGGTGTGATTTAATCCCCAGGATTCTAAGAGCTTGCAGGGAGGCAGCTGTGGACTGCAAAAGCACAACGTGTTGCGGTAGTTTCGGTGGGAGCAAAGGTGGCAAAATCAGGCCGGGAGCACTCTTCAGGGTAGCAGTGCAGAGACAGCAGCCGGGAAAGCTGTGCTTTCCAAAAGCCCTTTGTGCACTCTGCCTGTGCAGGAGTATCTTCATAAGGGCAGGAGGGACGTCCTCTGCTCCTCCCCAAGCCCTCGGGCAGGGAGTGCCGTGCCCCCACTGCAGGGCAGGTCCCCTTTGCTTGGGGGAAGAGCTTAATTTGCTGCTTGTGAGAATCAGGAGGAGCACAAACATGCTATTAGTCTGCACCTGAAGCTGCCGGCTTTCCCATCACCAGTGATTCAGCAGTAAGGAGAGGTGTGGTTTCATCCCTTCTCCCCCCTCCACTCCACCTCCCCAGGGGCAGGGTGAAGGATGGGGCTGACATCAGCCTCTCTCCAACAAGATGGCTTGAGATGTCTTCTACCCACCCACTGAATGGGTTTGCCTTTCAGAAAACAATCCACGATGAGAAATGATTGACCTCAGTCCCATTACATCGACATTTACGTTTCCAGAGCAATCAGAAGCCACAGCCTAGAAGAGTCATTTCCACTTTCCTGGGTTTTGTGGTAGGACTTAGAGTGTTTCAAACCAATGTGACCATAGGTGTTCAAGCACGTGTTCTGGTGGGCTGGGCAAGGCATTTTGTGCCAAAGTTCATTCATCTTTTCTCCTTGTATTACATCTAAGTGCTCTTTTAATTACACGAATGTTTTTGTCTCGTGACATTGCCTCGCAGGTCACCTCGCTCTCCAATTACTGCTTGTGTAAGGAAGTGCTTCTTGACACTGCCCTCAATTTCTTTTTACTTTATTTCCATTTGTGCTTATCTGCAATGGAATGAAAGTATGCACTACGTCTGAAATTAGCCATTAGGATTCTTACATAGTTCAATTAGTACTCTTTTAAGAAAAACCCATTTTTCTCTCTTTTTTTTTTTTTTTATTTTAAATTTAGTTCTGGTCCATATATAACCAGCTCTTCTTACCCTGGCAAGCTTTATGTCTTAGTTTTCATATTAACCTTCTCAATTCTCTTCTGAATCTTTCTGGTGCCAGAGTAATTTCCTTATAATATGGTGACCAGGAATTAATGAGTAATTTATTTCATCTTCCTCTGACAATATTTTGAGCACCAGCCTCTACAGGAAACAGCCTTTCTTTTGAATTAAGTGCTGCTGTGGCCTACCTGCGATCTGCCGTGGTTAGATCTAAGTTTAGCTCACACTGCGGGGTGGTGAGGAGAAAAATTTAAACACAGGCTGCGTGACCAGACTCAGAAGCGGGTGCAGGACGCCACGGGTCACTCTGCTCTTCTCATCTGTCACCTCGCTCCCTGTTCGCCCAGCACTGGAGGGGGACTTCATGGGGGAAACAATTGAAATTAATTTAGCAGAGTTTATCCCTGTGGGTGTTTCATACTTGTCCTATCACAGAAACGTTATGTTCCATATTCCCTGGTGACCCCAGAGCTCGCATGGGAAGGCAGCTCCAAAGGAGTTGGGGTCAAGGGAGGGTGCAGAGGTGGTTACCATCTATAGGTTTGCTTTTGTCTGGGTCACTCTTCCTCCCCATGCCTCAGGGATGACAGGATGGGGTGGAAGAAGGGCTCTCATGCCTTCTCAGGCCACCTGGGGTTATTCCCAGAAGGGCAGTCCCTCGACCGATTCATCAAATGGCATCCCCATATGAGTTCTCTTACCCTCTTGCTGACTCCTGTGGTGCAGAGCAGGTTAGACTTGCTTCACAATTACTGGGGAGTGGGGTGGTGGTGGTGGTGGTGGTGTGGAACTTGGCCAACAGTAATTAAAAGTGAGTGTCAGCTCACACCAAGGCTTCACATTATTAGTTTAAATGAAGATACTTTCCATGCTCAGTGAGCCTTGCGTATCATGGCACAAGCTATTGCATGCAATTAGCTTGCCAAGAAACCTGTGATGTGCCAAAGGAAATATCAGGCAAAAAAACACCAGCACCTGTGCCCTCCCTCAATAAGAAGAGGTGCATCCAGCAGACCAGGCTGGCTTTCTGCTGATAGAGAAACTGCATGCAGGACCTGGTGAGACTCTGAGCCCAGGACAGCCTGAATGTATGCAAAGGTTGTATGGAACCCAGGCTCGCCCTTTGGAAGCTTGCTTTTTGCTGAAATATTGAAATCACAGCCTTTGTATTAACACATTGCTCAGCTCCTTCTCAGTTGAATAGTCAACTTCATTTGAAGTCAGCCTGGGTTCTTCAAGGCAGGGTTAGCTGTGTGGGTGTCATTTCCAATGCCTGTTTGTCCAAGCTGCTCATAAGCACCTTCCAGGCTGGGGACTGCACCATCTGCCCAGACAATCTACTCCAGCACTTACAGCAGCCCCATTATTACAAAATGCTTTCCTAATATCTAGCCTAAACTGTCATTGCTGCAATTTAAACCTATTTCTTCTTGTTCTACCTGCCATGGCAGTGGAGTACCCTGCTTTTTCCAGCTTTTTCTCAAAGTCATGTTTTCAAGACCTTTGATTATTAAGACTGTTCTCTTTCTCCATTTTTTTCACATTTTTCCTTTCCTTTCAAACCTGGACCTGGCATTCCTTTAGTACTGAGAGGGAACAAGCCTTTTCATTTAGTCTAATTTACTGCCCATGTTTTGATTTGGGGAAACGTCTCATTCACGATATTTTTAAACCTTGGGCTGGATAACACCGATATCACTGCTGAAAGAGAACAAGCAAGTGTCTAGCAACTGTGAGGGAGAGGCAAGACCTGGAAAGAACAAAACCATATCCCATTCACTCTCTATCATCCATCTTCTGCAATGACTAGCTTCCACCCCAAAATTTACTGAGCACAATGCTTGCCCCTTCCTGCAGGGACAACCAATCATGCTAAAGGGAGTGAGAAGCAAGCCACAGCCCACATGAATGTACCTAATGCAAATCAGTGCTGTGAGGTCTAAATAAGTAATATATTTGTACCATAGCACCACCTGGGCTGTAAAAGATTTACCATGTAGTTGCAGTGGCTGTAGCTCTCCCTTGGCAATATGTAGGTATGAAGAATGCATGAGCCTAGGGACCTCTCATCTGCCAAAGTCTACCTCCACAACCCTCTCTAGGTGGAGGGTACTGGCAGAGTGAGTCCCCAACAAGGGGAAATTAGCAAGCCCAGTTCTGCACTGGGCTCTTAGATGCACATTCACACAGGTACATACTGTAGCCTTCCTAAACATCCTGATGTTAGAAGAAGATACTTCTCCTCCAATTCAAGGACTATTACAGCCAATTTATGTGTCTCTACGCAGGGATGTATCTGACCCAGCGTGTTTCCAGCAAACTTCCCAACATTAATACCAAATGGGACTCCTGTCCAGTCTTATAGTACATGAAACAACATCAGTGTTAAGCTACCTAGATGAAACACATTACAGGTGACACAAATCAAGTACCTTGCTATTTATATATCATGAAGTAGACACCTAGGATTTTCTCACCAGCGAAGCTGCATGCCATTAAGTCTGTCATGCTTTCCACACACACACAAAAAAAACCAAAACAAAACAATGAAGACATCAGTTTCAAACAATTTCCATGGTGAGTAGAAATGAGACATATCCAGGTCTTTATGTCCTTTTTCTCTGTTTTACATGCTGCTACAATCCAGGACATAGTCTACAGCAATGACTAAGGGCATTAGAACAGCTGCTTTATCGTAGTGGATGCTTTATGAGTAGTTGTGCAGAGCACTGCAGATAAAGTGAGTATGCTACTAGACTGCCAGATTATCCCCATAACTGGTTAGAGCAAGGTGACCCGGGCAGGTTACCGTGATCAATATAAAAATCTCTAAGTTATGTATGTATAGTGGCTCCCACATAAAACAAATTCTTCCCGTGTTGCCCATGTAATTCAGCTGCCTTTAATTCTAAACTGCCACTTTCAGGAACAAAACGGAGCAGCATTTCTGTGGGTAGTGGATGTTTTTCTGCTTCTTCATTGCAAATACAACAACAGGCCACCATTTTTGCTGAGTTAGCTGTTTCCTTGCATAGCCGAGTCTCTGTGTTTTCATTGGCAGGGGTACATTGCAGATTTCGGGAACCACAAGGAGCAAATCATGCTTTTGATTCTGTAACATAAGCGTTAAATAGTTCTGCGCTGAAATACACTGCGGGCGCAATTTAGATGTCTTTGCCATACCCAAAAAAAGTAAACAGAGATCTTGGCTCTTCACCTAAGCCCATGAGGGAGCTTGCACAGCGTGGGGTTATTCATGTGGGGCAGCCTCAGAGCACAAACCAAGCCAGGAACAATTCAGGGTCTTGCACAGATTTGGCAGGGCAGTAGGTGGGTCAGCCCTGCTCCACAGCCTCCCAACAACGAGAAGAGCAGCAGCTCGTGGCATCCTTTCCCAGCCTGGCAGAGAGCTGGGTGCTTGGCTGAGGCTGTGCAAACCCTCGTGCTGGTGCAGAACATGGGCCCACAGCTTCTGGGATTGCACTGATCACAGGAGAATTTTGCAGAGATATAACAGTGGCAGCTGCAAAATGAAATGTTTGCCACTCTGCAGATGTCCTTGCTATCACTTCAGTCAGCCTTCCCAGCTTCTTGCAGGCACCCCATGTGGTTTGATGAATTTGTTTCTTGGCCTATTTCAGAGCCAGCTCATATGGGGATTATAAAAATTCCCAGAAATGGCCCAATTCAGAGATATTTTTCCATGGGCTCTAATTTACTGCCACTGAAATCACAGTTGCCTACAATCTCAAATGTAAATTTATGTTTTGAGGATTCTTGCAGTCTTGTGTTCCTGAAAGAGACCTGTTTTCCAGACTTTTGAATGTCCTCCCTCCAGAAAGAAGCCCTGCTCCATCTTGGCGATCCAAAGACTTCAGGCACCCTAAAACTACTTGTAGACATTTTAGCTGTGACGTTGCTTTTCCTGGGGAGGCAAATACAAGGAGCAGGGTTTTCTCTAGACCCTCCACCCCTCATTCAGGCATTGCCTTCTTTTTTTTTCGGTATGTGTCGTTTTACAATGAAACATTCAACAAATGTTTTAGGAGCGGGAGCGTTGTCATAGTTATTCTTATCTCCTTCCTCAGCAAAGGGAAATCACTTATAAACGTTTCCAGCTTCACTCCCCTTTGCTTAGATTAACGAACTGACCAGTACATCACTGCTCATGGTGATAAGCTTCACTGCAGTTCAGGGCAGAGTAAAACACTCCTTCCATAAAAGTATTATCAGACTGGAAGCCTGGTGGTGTATTACACAGTTTCTTTGTCTGGCTGTAATGCTGTTTCAACATGAGTCAGTTTCTGGCAATGAGTCACTTGCAAGTGGTGAAGAGTCCCAACAAATTATATACATGCATTTTGCTGAATGCTGGAAGCTATGCCATCAACGCTTGGGATTTTGTCCCCATCCTCACATGATCTGTGTTGGTTTCAGATTTTTTGAAAGGGACACTTAACCTGATTTCTTTACTTTGGAGCTTGTGACATCTCACCAGACCAAATAGGCAGTCACCTCCCATTGCTTCTGAGGAGGTGGAACGGGCCTTCTGCTGGAGGAGCTGCCTACCCTGTCACTGCAAGTTGTGTGCAAGCAGCATTGCCTGTGGTGGAGCTGTTGGGCATCTCCTTCCGTGGCTTTCTGTGGGTACCTCCATGCTGGCCTGCTGGACACAGTTTGTTCAGCAAACAGACTCTTGCTTCACTATCATCCTTCCAGAGGTCTGCTTCAGTACCAGCTGCCACTTCTCCCTTTCCTATAATTTTGTGCCACAAATTCAGCCTTTGGAATGTAAGCTGAACTGTGCATTAAAAGGTGTTTGTTATCCTTGTCCACAGAAGAATGTGTTCTGCTCTGCACAAAAAAACCCTTTCATAGAAACAGAAACAGGAATCTATCCCCCAGATCATCATACAGTGCCCTTCTGCCGGCCTTGATGTCCAGAAGCTCCTCACCTGATCCACCATCAACAGCCTAGAGCAACTTTCAACCTGTATTCAGAACTTCATTGGATGTTTTCCCTTTCATGTCATCCCCATATTTACATAATTCTCTCTTTGCACATCCCAAGGGCATCACCTCATTGAGCCAGTAAGCACTTTGGCCCTTGGGAATACCCAGCAGTTGCCAGGCAGCTGCAAGGAAAGACAGACACACATGAATCTCACTGAAGCTGATGGCTATACCTGCCCTTACCAGAGTTTCCTGCTTAGCTCCTTCATTACCTTTTTCCTAATGTTTGCAAAAGAGACAACTGAATAGGGTCAGATATTCATCATAATAGTTCAACTTCCTCAGCATGGGTGCCCTGAAGTCTTTCCAGAAGACCCACTTCCTCAAGTGGGAAGATCTCCCCAAGCATTTGGTGTCCTAGCCTCATCCCTACAAGTTCTCTGTGAATAACTAACCCTCTCTCCATCCCCACCTGGGACTTCCAGTGGGAACCATGGGTACTGGGCCCAGGCAGGGTCAGCCTCATCCCACAGAGCCCATGACAAAGTTCATGGTTTGCACCATAGCCAAACAAGAGCCAAAGCTGGCAGCAGCCCTGGGACAAGCGTCAACCAGGAGAAGATGGTGTGCAAAGATTATCTCCGCTCTTACGGGCAGTGCCATCTGGCACGGATGCACATGTGGGAGATTAAACATGTAAAAGCCAGCAGCAACAACAACAAACATTTCCATAATAGTTCTCTTTTTCTTTTTTCTTTTTTTCTTTTTTTTTTTTTTGAAGGAAAATGGGCTGACCATCTAATTTGGATTCATAAAGGAAACCTATTAATGAAAGGCTTCAAAGAACTGTCTCAGAACTTTTAATCAGTAGTTGCATTTTAGCATGGAAAAATAAAAAGAAGAGAGGGCTGGGTGGTGGGCTTTTTTGCTGTTGTTTTTTGTAGTTTTTGTTGAAAGCACCAGGCAATTTGAAAGCAGGCTGGGTGAGGGAGCCCAGCAGGGAGCCTCTTCTCGCCCACCTGGAGGAGAGGCGCCCTGAATGCTTGTTTTCATTAGCATGGGCCTCTCTGGCTCTTCAAAACCTTTTCCACCCGTTGCCAAGGCAACCTGGAGCTGTATTGCGGCACACGGGTGTTGCGCATCAACTGGTGTGTTGCACTTAACTGAAATAAATAAGCAAATAAACATGGAAAATGGCCACAGGCCAAATAAGGGCACTGTCTTTTATCATGGACATCTAACATTTATAGGGATTTCAAACACCCGGTGTATCAGCAAAGAGGTAGTTGATCAAAAAAGGAAAATGCATGTGCACGCACAGCCAGTTCTTTTCATTTTAATGGGTCTTCTCACTTGAATAAGGTGAAAGGAATTGGGTCTCGAACATGCAATCCCACTTGCAAGTTATGTTCTCATGCCATTCGATGGCTCTCAGCTGGACCTGGCTTTTCAGCCAAACTCAGCTCCTGCTTCAGCATTAGAATCACCATCAACATCAGCAGCTATGTTTTCCCACCAGACCTGGACACCTCCCAGACTACCAGTGGAGCTTCTGGGCACTGAAAAAGTAACCTCCACAGCAGCTGATATAAATCTGTTTTTTAGGATCCAGTTTTCCATGGACTATCACACGAGTCACTTACCTGACAATGATACACAACAGAGTTCTGGGGATATGAGTGAAGACCATGGGCCTGAGGTTTCCAGGCAGTGTGAGCAACCAATCTTGTGGAGAAGGAGGGTGCCTGAGGAAATACCACAGACTGCATTTGTGCTTGAGGATCAACACCTGCAGCCATGCTAGTGAAGGGGTGCAAGGGGAATGGTCTCTACCGCAGCCTGTATGAGGTCCCTGGCATCCAGGGGTAACAGCTAAAACACCCCTGCAGATTATCTGAGAACAGCCAAGGAAAAACTCTGCATCCCTGGGAATATTTGTAGCAGGTCCAGCTAAGTATGGCTGCAAAAATAGTTTTCCTTTAGACTCAGGAAGGGAGGTGCTGGCTGCAACTGCTGGGGAGGGAAGAGGGAAGGGAGTGGGACGGGAAGCTCTGCAATGAGCAGCGTCCGTTGCCTGGTACCACATTATGCTGCACCATGCTATACTGTGCCATGCCATGCCATGCTCTGCTGGGCTAGCAGTCACCAGAGCAGGAGACAGCAGCAGGAGCTTGGCAGAGGCAAGGCAGCATGCTGTATGCAGGTCCTACATGCTGTTGGGTGCAGGTGCAATACAGGGGAAGCTGGCAGGGAGGAGACATGATGGCTGTCTTTCCTCTGCAGGGGCCACAACAGGCTTTGGTAGAACTCATGCTTCTGTCAAGGTGACTGAGAAGTGAAGACCCATAACCTTTGCAGGTGTTAATTGAATGATTGCTGAATGCAGTCCAAACCAGCTAGTGCCGATCCACAGCTGGATGGCTCATACACCCAGAGTCAGCACTCGATTGAGCCCCATCTTTAGCTAACACCTTCTGCCTCACCATTTAGAAACAACACAGAGAACGTGGTGTGATGCCACATCAGCCACCTCCCTTCTTGTTTGACTTTGCAAACCCTACTTGCAGATTAACCAGAATGAACCCTTCCCTGCTGGCACACAGGTCCCTCCACAAGACCCAAATGCCCTTGGGATCCCTTGCCCAGCTCCCTGAACAACTCCATCCCTTGGTTCCCTTGGGAGCCTGGTGGAGCAAGAAGCAGCATGCAGGCTGTTTGCCCCACCTGGGGTATGCATTTCAAGCCCATGCACAGGCCATACTATCAAGTTGTGGTTACTTTGTGTGCATGTAGTGTTTGCACACCAGTTAAAGGTACAGGTTCTCCGCATGTCACCAAGTCCCCTGATTGTACACCAAAGGAGTTTCTCAGCCCCTCAGCACAGCCTGGGGGTTTCTCTGCTGCTCTTGCAGCTCCCTTTTCCAAAAGGACTGGCAGTACCAGCAGCTCCTCTGGCATGCACTAGCATGGCAGATATATTATTTTAAGCTTCCAAGCATTGTTGCAGCACAGACCTTCCAGATGCAAGGATTCAAAAGCATTATGGTACCAAATATGCGGACACGCATGCATGGGTACTGGCCTGTGCTTGCACATGTGTGTTTAGACAAGTGTGTATTGGCATATGTTGCATTACATATTTTTACATCCAGTAGATGCACACATATTTATGTTTGCTTTGCATATCCACACTCAAATATGTAATGTCTTTAAAATGTATATGTACCTATCAGATGTACAAAACATACCAGGTATTTGTTTAGGGCTAAGTCTTCAGATGATACATTTGATTCTAGTTTATATTTTCATTTCATTTTGCTTCTTATGTGAGCTGTAACCTGTTTATTTAGGACTTTCAAATATGTAGCTATATATAACTATGATTGCTGAAATGAGTGTAAACATCATTAAAAATTGTATCTTCTTGTGCAAGCTCTGTAACTGTCACAGTCATAAATAGACAAATGGAGATGATGATCAATCAAGTGTGTACTACAAAAAAAATATTTATTTGTACAGCTATGAGAAACTCTGACTTTCCCAGAAGTACCTGAAGCTGATCACAGTGAATGCATCTCATGTAAGGTAAAGACTGAAATGTGGTTTTATAATGAGGACTCCAAAATTCTTAAGAAGTTCTCATCACATTTGAAACCTATGACCTCAGAAACAGAAGGAGAAGATGGAAAGTGCTGTGGAAGGAGCAACACTGTGCATCCTATTCAGGGTCCATGTTGGATTTGGGTTTTGTACTTGGATCATGGTTTTTGTTTTTCCTGGATCACCTGTGTTAGTTCAAAAGTGTGTTAAGAAACACAGGGAAAACCTTGTCTCTCTCTGACATGGATGGTGAGACCAGCCTGGGACTGGTACTGCATCAATCCATTTGTGATCGCTTGGGTTCTCACATAGTGCCTGTTACTGGGTGGTGTTTCATGGCCTCTCACGCAGCCTGATTTTCAGACTTGGTGCTGATTTGCTGAGGGTTTCCCATCTGTTCACACCTGAGGACAGGGAGCAGCCTGCAGCCAGGGTGACTCTTGGGCTGTAGCCTGGGAGGTGGGGATGTAGACTTGACCCCATGTAAGAGAAGAACCCTTAGTCACAAGGGATTTGCTTGGAGTCACAAGAGCACAGCAGAGAATTAAGCCCCATAGATGTTAAAACACAAAAGGCTAAACCTTCTGAGCTGCTGTGATAAACATGGTTGTTTAGATCCTCAGATGGTGAAAACTGTCACAAAACCCATTAACGGCACCAGAGCTTCGCCAATCTGCATCAGGTGAGGACGTGGTACAGTGAAGAAACACTGGCTCATAGCATATGTAAGACAGTGCACCTTGTCCTCCTCTTCCTTCCCAGCTAACATCTATCAGGTTCAGTAAGGCTGTAATGATACATATTAGAGGATGTCCAGCATGATCTATGGAGTGGTTTAAATTGCATCAGACTTAGGGTGGCCTCTCACATTGCCCCGAGTGAGGAAACTCAATAATTCTGAGCCACTGTAGCTCTGAAAAATTGTGCCCGTAAATCTCTTTCTCATCCGGCTCATCACACTTCCAAGGATGATCATGGTGCGGCTGCACTGAATATGGGCACTACAGAGTATGTGGTTCAAAGAGGCAGACTTTGTTTTTTGCACACAGTAGATGAGATGAGCGTTTCAGTTCACTTGTAAGGAAAAAGCTCCATTTCACCAATCTGTTTTTCTTGTAGTACATCTGTTGGGAAGAAAAAGGCATATGGGTTTGCTCTGAGGAAAAGCAAGATCCTCTTGGAAAGATCAGGTCCTTGAGCCCAATAGCACCAATTCTTTCCCACATGAAACAAAACCCAGCCCAGCAGCAAGGAAGGGCAGAAGTCCTATGCACCACTTCAGCCCCATTTAAACTGGAGTGTGGGAAGGGGCTAAGGGAAGAGGAGGAAACCATATGTCAGCTGTCTGTAAAAGTATCAAATCGAACTGATAACTAATCTTTGCTCACAGAGGAGTGTGGTGTTGGTCTTAATTAGCTGATTTTCAAGATTAGGCACAAGAGTGAAGAATTGCAGGCCGTGGCAGTTTATTTGCTGATTGTTCCCTGGTCGGTCGTGTTTTCCAGGCCTTTTATGGGAGGCAGGACAAGTATTCTCCATTTCATGCGGCTGAGGTAGTATTTCCCTGGGATGGGGAAGATGTGGATAAACCTAAATTAGAAGTGAAAAAACTCCATCAAAAACCCAACCCCAACAAAACAAAATCAAACCACAGCCTCTGTGGCTCTGGAGAGGGTCCTGGTGTCCACGGGGTAAAAAATAGCTTCCCATGATTTCAACAAGCCATGGCTGCAATCCTGCTGCCCTCAGCCTCTTGACATCACCCTGTGCCAGTGGCCCTGTTGAAATCGATGGCACAGGTTAAGGATTAGGATGCTCCAATCAGCAATGCACTTAACTATGAACTCAAACATCCAAACAATCCCTTTGAATTCAATGGCTGCAAGCACAGAGTTAAAAATAAGCCTGCTGTTAAGTGCCTTCATCAGACCAAGGTCTAATTATTTACTCTACTCGAGTAGCTCCAGAGGAACTCAGGTCTTTGCTGTTTGGGTTAGTAAACTTAAGAGAAATAGCTTATGGGTCTGATTTATGTTGTAGTAAAGTGAAGCATACTTTGAGGACATAAGTGCTCTTAAAATCTTTTTGTACGATGAAATCAACATCAGACAGATTAGAATTAAAAAAGTAGAGATACATTTCCAAAAAAACCCCAAAACCCAAAAAACCCCAAACCGTAATCTTTCATAGACAAATTTTGCCAGAGATCTAATGGATGCTTTTGGGGGCTTTTATTTGCAATGTATTTTTGAAAGTTGGTTGCTACTTCTGCGTGGATTTGAGATGGAATTTCAATAAAGAGGAAGCTTAAATGAACAAAAACCAAAATCCAGAGTCCCCACATTAATTTCTGAATATGCTTCTGCCATCTAAAGATGATTTGTTCCCATGCATAAAACCTCTCCAAGGCCTATAGCCATAAAATAGGGCTTATTTGAAGCAAGCTTTAAGGTAGACAGTGCTTTAATAGTCCCCCATTACATCTGGTCACCCCTGGCCCAAGCCAGCAATCCTGGTAGTGAAAACTCTTAGCTGAACAAGTGGGTTAAAATGTCTTTTTGACTTTTTCGATCAAGACCCCCAGGTCTGGTCCTGGCTGGATGTTTTCCAGAATCTCCTGTAGCCTGCAAAATCTGAGGAGAAATCTTATGGAGACATCAAGCTCCTCCTGTAGCCCCACTGCTGCTTGTTTCTGGTTGAACTGGAAATGCCATAAAAACGGGGTCTCACCTAATGGACAGTAATTCCAGTGATGGTCCCAAGCACATACCCAAAAGGAGACAAGAGTGAAATGTCTTTAAAAGTTAATGAAATCTTTCATTTCAATAATTGAAATGAGCGTTTGATTTATGTTTTATTCTTTCCTGGCTGAAAGCTCTCAATCAGAGCCAGCTTGCGCCAGTCCTCAGGCTTCAAGGCGAGGTTTCATCTCACGGCACATCAGGTGCCTGGTGTCCAGTAGCTGGTGAGAAGTGAGAAACACAGGCTCTCTCAAGGGTGATTCACATCATAAGTGGGCCGAGTTGCTCTCAGGAGGTACCTGTCTTTCTCTACCTTTACTATAATGGGAAGCAAGGGCTGACAGCGCTCCAAACTTATCCACCTCGACTAAATGCCTACAGCATGATAGGATGAATTTGGGTTTATACTTATTTTTCCCTCCCTCCAGGAAAAATTTCACTTTGCACTGACCTTCTGCACTGTTACTCTCTCAAAGATAGTCTCCAGGGGAGCATCAGGACTCAGAGAGCACATGGGCACCATGTTGACCCTTAAGACTTTCACCATTGGGTGTTTCAGAGGTGTCTTCCAGGGTTTGCATCCTCTCCATGAGACGTAGGCACTATTAATATTCCTGATCATACACTCCAGAGAACCAGAAGCAAAGCTCCTGTGCTCTGAGAATAACTCCGGAGCTAAATATAGGGGATTTTTATGAATCTATTTGCCACTTCCATTAGTCAGGGCAGAAATACATTATTGTAAGATGTCTAAGCATTGTGTCATTGCTCACTGGCTGTATCAAAAGGTAGTCTAAGCAGTTATCAGTGTATTTCTGATTAATGTTATAACAACCACTGGCTAATCACAGAGTCAGCAGTGAAAACTGCTCTAATCGTTATCTTTCTGGCTAAGTAACTTCCCCGTTATTTGTTGTATACTGCAGATTTTGGCGGGTGGGGGTTCTTTTTTCTTTTAATGTTAAATGTGAGATTTTATCCTCAAAGGAGTGATTATCACAGAGCAAAATTGGCAAGGTTAAACACTATCTATAAAAAAACATTCAGCTGTGTGCCATGAAATGAATTACATAATATATCAGTCATCTACCTGGCTTTTGAAAAAGTGGGAATATGTGTTTGTGCAGTCTGGGTGAGTATTTTGTATTAGGCTTTTTTTTTTTTTCTTCCCCCATGAAGGTAAAAATGACCTTGGTTATTAGAAAGTGAAGATATACTGAACTGCATAGAATCAACACAGCTCCATTTCGTTTAGTCCCCACTAAAATTGAAAGAAGAGAAAAATACAGATTGAATTTATTTTACTATATACTGCCTCATTTGAACTTTAGTAAAGCATTAGCCACTAAGGAAAGCCTTTCTCCCACCTCCCTTCCGTAATCTCTTACAGATGGCATGTTAAGGAAATTGCCTTGACTTTATTGATTCTTTGCCATGAGGTTCAGCTAACAGCCAGTGTGTTACTGGGGAAATGTGTGCCGTGCTATAGTTACAGGAAGGTAGCGCTTTGACCTGGCAGCTGTGTGTACTTATGCAAAAAAAGTCCCTGACTCTTTAAAAATCACAGATTGGTATATTTTTTTCCCCTTAGACATTAGTAGACCTTCTCTTTAGGACCCCATTTTAAAAAGCTGCATTGTACCAATCTGAGTATCTTACAGAATGAAGGAAAACAGTATCCTGCCAAGATGGAGGGGGACAGGCTGCAAACTGGCTGCTATATTCACTGTAATTTTCTATTAGTTCCTTTCCAGAAATACTTCCCTTGCAGTTATTATAAAATGACCAATGTGTGATGCTGCATGCTACTGGCCTCTCACACCTCAGTCATTCATAAGGTGGGACTTCAGAGATCTCCAAATTTAAGTTTCCTATTAGAGTGAAGGGATCAGCGTGCATTCTTTCTTCTTTTTACTTTGATTGTAAGATTAATTGGAGTCTTAAAAATTCTGGGGAGCATTTTCATCTGGCATGGACTAGTCTAGCTCTAGTGGATTCCACAGAGGTACACCCACTTCTACCAGCTTAGCAGCTAGCCCTCTGAATGTGAAAATCTACATTAGCACCTATTTTATAGGTGATAATTGCTGCCTAAGTACTGCAAGCCCAGGATATTAGCACTATTGTTGAGAAACTTCACAGTGGGTCAAATTCATCCCAGCACTGAGGAGCTGGTGGCACATCTTCCAACAGATATCATCTCCTATGGTTTTCCTCAGCTCCACCACTCCCCTCCCTTCTTTGTCTCCTCTCCATAATGGTCCTCTTCCTGCTTCCTGAGGAGCTGCATGCTGCATTGCAGAAGATGAAGCTGTATCTAGAAGGCTAATGGAGGAGCAGAATGAAGGCATGAGGCACCAGACTTGCAACTCCCACGACATAAATTGTTTGCCTCTTTTGGCCAAAATATTTCATACTGGTGGTTTTTCAGTTTGGTTTGTTTTCTTATAAAGTTGTGAGAAGCCTAGAATCACCAACAGCTCTTTGTAACCTTTTCTATGTAATAGAATCTTATTCTGCTGCCAGCTGCATAGTCACCTTTTGAAATATGCTTAAAATATTCTTGGATCTCATGATGTCACAGTGTCCCCCACCACATCTGCTGCTAGAAATACCCAATCATGGGAGATCTCAGTTCCCATTTAAAAAAATACATTGTTATCCTCCACAAACTAAACAACTGGAGGGCTCAAAGGCCCAAATCTCTAACCTTCCTCCTGATTTGTGCTGCTTCTGCTTCTCTGTAATACATTCCTCTTTAAGGTCTATTCGTCTTCCTGCTGGTGCTTATTTTAGGTCACAGCTTTTTTGGCACTTTGGTGTAACAAGACTGTGTCTAAACTTTCAGAAGATCACTTAATTGGGATTGATATGGGCCATGGGGCTTGTAGTGAGATGGGCTGTAGGAGAGCAGGGAGGTAACAGGCAGTGTGAGCCACACTCCTTGATATTAGTTTTTTGTTATTTGTCATATTCCTTTTTGGGATCTGAACTTATTCTCTGGATGGATATCAGTGGGATGGATTACTGTTCAACACTGCACAGGTATTCTTCTATTTGACATGTCTCTGCAAAATAAATATATTCGTGGTATAAAACCTCCTAAGGGCATGATATTAAATTTTTCCATTCATCAGTCAAATTATGGTACAAGTAAGAAGCACGGTCGACCTAACCTGCTGTCAGGGTCCAATTCAAAGGCAGTATATACAGCAATGTAATTTAGACCTCTTGGCCTCATTCCTCACCTCTGCTGCAGAGCTCAAGCACTGCAGAGCTCACTAGCTCTAGCAGGGAGTGGCTTCCCATTTTGGATATAAAGCCATTTTCACCCCCATTAATTCTCTCCATCATGCACTAAGTCTAGGCTGAGAAAAAATTTTGCATCCGTTTGATCAGGTGCTCCCTTGCTGCTCCAAGGCAAATCTTGGGCAGTTCCCAAGCACAATCTGTACTCTGTGACCTTCAGCCATACCTGAAGTTTAAGTCTCCAGAGAACTTTTGTTGGCTTTGCTGATTTCACTAGCAAAATCCAAGACGAGAAGGAAAGCCTCCAAGGCCAGTATGTGTTGCTTTTCACTCAGTCACTTCCTTTCCTTTCTACCTGCCCTCCTTATTTTCCCTGCCCAATCACTCTAGGGTTTGCGTGCCTCACTGATGCAGGTTTCTCTTCATCCCTTCCCACCAGGAAAAATGTGACTGTTTTAATTCTGCTCGTTGAGGAACTGATTTGAGAGTAATTAAACAACTCCCTGCAAGCCCTATAATAAGTCAGTGGCAGAGCAGGAATTCTCCAAGGCTCCAGCCTGCAGATGCAGCTCCTGAGCTGCCCCTTCCTCCCGTCCTTTCCTCTATGTCACACTTCTCACCATCACCAGCTGCCTATAGCCCTGCCAGCCTGCTCCACCGGAGCTTTGCCTTGCTGAAATCTCTGCAGATGAGGACACGCACCAATTAGTTCCCTTTTTCCTCTGCCTGCACCAGCAAAATCTCTCCCTTATAAAGAAAGCCTCTCCCTTATAAAAGAAAGGGCTATTTTAAAACACTTTTTAAAGCTGTCTCAGACAATGCCATGCAGCCTGGAGGTAGGAGAGGGATTCACAATTTGGTCACCTGGTGTGCCCTGGCACCATGGCTGGCGTGGCACCATCGTGTTGCCTGGCTGTGAGACCTCCGTGGCAGCCCTCTGCCTGGCAGGGCAAGTGCCAAATAGCAGGAGGCCAGCTGGCCCTCCTTAATATGCATTTTGCCTTCCACTGTTACTTTAATGCTGCCTATTTGCGGTGTTTAAACAATACGTGACATGGCAGCAAACCTCTCCCCGCACAGCTTCATTGCCCTCCTTCCCCAAACCCCAGATGACTTTGAAGAACAAGGAACCTGCCTCCGAGAGCCGGGCCTGCTGCGGGCTGCGATATTCATGCAGCATTAGATCACGTTAACGTTAGGTATAATCCAGTACAAATCCTCTTAGTGTCACTGGCACTGTAAGGGTTGTTATAATTGCTCATAGCTTAAAACAATTTTGCAGCTTTTCTTCACCTCTGTGAGTCGGTTCCAATTAGAGGAAGGGAACTTTCCGAACCTGCAGAGTTTCTATTTAGGACACAGCCCCATCCTGACAACACGCTGTCAGTCCTGCCGTGCAGCTGGGAAAATGTCCACCGTGTTACAGAGACGTGACAAAAACAGAGGCAGGAGAGGAACATGTGTGCTCCAGTTTCTTTCAAAGTCTTTTGGAAGCACCTCCTCGGGCAATGATTTTGTTCTGCCTGACACCACGTTCCTGGGGCTGTGCAGCCTCCTTCTGTGTCGCCCATTTTTCAGGCAAATGTTCCCATTTCAGAAAGTTGGAGGAAGGAGAGAGCAGAGGGAGGAGAACAAATCAAGCGGCAGTGAGACCACAAACGTGCCTTGAGCTGGTGGGGAAGGCTGGGTTTCAACCAGGCAAAGGCACAGGGGGTGAAAGAGATCACGCTCAGCTCCAGCTGATGGCAGCGTTTGATGGGTGATGGCAGCAGTGTGGTCTGGGGAATGTGGTTCTGGGCTTGTGCTCCCACACACAGGGGGGTGATGCCAGGTATCTCTAGGGAGAGACAGGCATCGGGGCAACCCATGGCCGGGATAGTGCTTGTGCGTGTGATGCACATGCTGGGCAGCAAAGCCACAGTGACCTGGAGAGATGTTTACCCCCTCAGCCCTTCTGGTGGCACACCTCTCCACCCCATCCCTCTTGTCCCCACTGGTCACAAGCGTACACACAGGCCAGTGATGGAAGGAGCAGGATGGTTTGCCTGCTCCGTGCTCTCAAGAAACCAGCTGCCCTGGCATTTTAAGCAAAATGATGCTCCTTACCAGGCCATTTTGCTGTCAGGCTCTCGGATGCCATCCGTCTTCTTCCAGAAACAAGTGGATTTCATCACTGGCTTTATGCTGGCAACCAGAGAGAGCACCTGCAACATCTGGGTCTGCCTCCAGGATAACAAGGGAAACCTTCTGTTGCCACGTCCTTGTTTTCCAAGGGGTTCGTCATAACAGCCTAGAATGCTGTGAAAAATGTTGGCAGAAGGAATGACCATAAATGTGACCGCAGAGCTGGCCAGATACACTCTGTTGGAGAGTTCAATTCAAGGCCAGCTTTGCCGTTGAAAGCCAGAAGTACATGGGAGCTGAAGCTTTATTCCAGGCTGAAGGGGTGTTGTTTGAACCAGAGGTGCCCCCTGAGATCATGGAAAGCAACGATGTGCCAATATATCAGCTGGTGATTAAGTTACACACAAGAGTGGGAACCAATATAGCAGGTCACCAGAGCCAAAGAAGAAAAGTCTGTGTCCTCCAGGACTTTCCCTCTTTCTTGCTGCAAGCGCCTACTCTGTCTCTGCCTTGCCTGTCTGAACCACCCCAGCAGCAGCTCAATTCACTAACCCAGCAAAAGAAGGTTTCTGCCAAGGAAGTTGAGCTGATTCGGTTCGGCAAAAGGCTCAGTGATGTCGGGACTGCAGGGAAGGAGGAGCTCATGGACCTGGCAGCAGGGATAGAGAGAATGAGAAGTGTGAGACAGAGGAGCAAAACTTCCCCTCCCCGGCCCTGCCCCAGCAGAAGCCAGGGCTTAGGGTGGCTCAGCCATAACACACACACAGGACAAACAATGCACAAGTGAGCAGGTATAAAGCAAATAAATAAAGACTCAGGGGTGTGAAGCCAAGAATAAACCAAAAGATCTTTGCTTTCTTTTCTTCCTTCCTTCCTCCCCAGTCCGCCCATCCATAATAACAGAAACACAGAGGAGGAAATTAATTTCAGGAACCAGCTCTGTAGAGAAACATGCACTCCTTGCTCCCTCCTGTTATGTTTGGCTCAAATCAGACGGACACACCTGGCCTTCCAAACAGGCACTATTTATACACCTCCTTCCCCACAGTGGTGTGATCCTCTCCCCGCTTCTTCCCCAGCCTTGTCTGCTGGCAACATGCCGGGGTATGGTGGAGAAGAGACCCTGATGTCATCTGGCAGAGGTGGTGGCTGGCCTCAGAGAGGCCACTTTCTGCTGCCATCACACTAAGCAGCCGATCCATCATCTGCCAGCTTTGGTTTCACCTTCCTTCCTCCAGCTTTGCTTGGTGCACAGATGTGGCTGGTACAGCTAAGCTGTATCTTCCTTCCCCTCTTTCAACTGCCCCGAGAGCACAGGAGAGGACCTGTTTTGTGGATTCTCCTTGCTTGCAGCAGCTCTCCCAAAGCTCCCCTTCCTTTAGCTCCCTGGTGCTGGAGCTCTTCCACAGCCCATGGCACTGTCTACCTCCAGGCAACTCATTGCCATGGTAAACCTCCCCAAATAAGAATGCCCTGGGGGTATCACTCTGATTTCAGTGCTGTGTAACAAAAATGGAGCAAGCAATTCTATGCAAGAAAAAGAGGGAGTTAGTCCTAGAAATATAGCTAAAGGTGGACTGTGGGATAAGAACAGAAGAGAAGCAAGCCCACAGGCATGGTCAGCTTCATTTCTTCCTGCAAAATAAGCTAGTCAAGTGCAAGCAAAATCTAATTTACCCATATCACTAAATCTACTTTCCTGATGTTAACATAAGCCATGTTTAAAGGTTGGGGTTTTTTTTGTGGCCAGCAACTGCAGTGAAGACATTCATCAAGAAATGGAGCCAGGCCACCACTCCGGGCCTCATGCTCAGCTTCTCTAAGGCTTCAGAAGAATAGAGGTGGCTAAAGCTGGTTCAGCCTCTGCATTGCAGCTGGTCCAGGATCAAGGCCTGGCTGGTGGATCTGCAAATCCTGCTTGATACAGCAACCAAGGAAATTACCATGGGGGAAATTAGAGTGTAAATGTGCAGAGCAAGCAGCTAGTCAGCAGTGTGTGGCTGTTCCTGCCCTCTGGTACCAGCAAGGTGACCTCCCCATCAGTGAAAGGGAGCAATTCAGTTTAATAAACCAAACTGGGTGTCTCAATCACCTTGCCTTCTTCTTGCAGTGATAGCTGGCACTAAAATGAGAGTCTAAAGAATAAGCCAGTAAATTAAAATGACCCAGCTCTTTGATGCTGAGAAAATCTGCAGAGGAGCTCTGATTTGCTGAGATGCAGACCTCCCTTAGCTCCCAGTAGCCTCTGTGGGGTCTGGAAGCATGTCATGATAGACAAAAAATTACTGGCTTTTTTTCTTTTTTTTCCCCCCACATCTCTGGAGATTTTCCAGGAATTCCTGCAGGACTTTGTTTACTTTGCAACAGAAAAGTTCACTCTTCAGGAAAACAGTGATTCGTTATGGGTAGAGTCCACTTTCCTAAAATTCATTAGTAAGGGGGAAGGGAGGTTGGAGATGACAGTACAGGGAGATGGATGTTTAAGTTTGTGCCACGTCTGTGTCCCTACCCTGGCAGAGTGCCAAGCAAGGATGTCCTCTTATTCTCTCGTGAAATGCATCCTTCCTTCCCGACTCCCATCACGTCCCCCCAGCCACCAGGCGTTGGATGACGTTTGCGCAGAGGATGCTCCCTCCCCCTGGGTTCCTCGCAATCTCGGCTCTGTCCTCAGTCCCTTTCGTCATATTTTATGCGAGGCAAAGTNGGGGGGGGGGGGGGGGGGGTTTAAGCTGCTTTGCCATTTATTCCAAAACAGACACGCTGATCAATGAGGAATGATCCTTTTCCCGTGATGTCACGGCAACTTGCATTCAAATTTATTTGATAGAAACAAATGTGCTTAAACTTCCACACGTGGGAGAAGGCTGCCTCTGAAATTATTTCCATTTTCAAGGTCAGTAAGCAAAGAGTCGGTCCATGCTCCTTGGAGACAGCCTCCAATCAGAGGAAACGGTTCCCCTGTCAGCCAGCTGTTATCTGCATAGTCCTCCTCTGCTATTTGATGTGCCACAGGCTTCTTGTCACTTGACTGTGAGATATTTTCATCATTCCTCTAGCTGACACCCTTCGCATTCCCTCTTCCCTCATGCAGAAATCCCCACATCTAATAGCAGCAATGGCTTAGGATGCGTCTAAACCAGCTCGGGCTCTTTCTCATACTGTTACCACAATATCATTTTTCCAGGACACATTTCATATATATCTTAACCTCTTTAGCACCCTTCCTGGCAAATAAATACACTGATTTTAATGGCCACTTGAATTCGACCCAGAGGAGAGTGATTAGGCTCTTAATGAGCTGTGCTGTGCACATTCTCTATTGGCTAAATCTTGAGGTGCTTACTCAGGCAAACTGCCACAGAGGCTGAGGCTGTGTAGAGTGCTTCCAGATGTAGTCCTTTCAAAGTAACTAAGAGATGAAGCATCATTCATTTCAGCACCAAGAAAGGAATGCCAACATAGCTCACTGGCTGATTTGCAGCCTCTGACCTTCCCTTCCCTTCCCTTCCCTTCCCTTCCCAGCTGTGGAGGGGAAGGTGAGGAAGCACAGACAGGGAAGCAGGCATGGTGTTCTCCCAGCTGCCAGTGCCTCCCTCAGCTTAATTTCCTGCAGCCCTGGAGGAGATGTGCTTATAAATGTAGTGTTGAGTAGCTGATCAGAGGGCTGGAGCACCTCTCTTGTGAGGACAGGCTGAGAGAGCTGGGATTGTCCAGCCTGGAGAAGAGAAGACTTTGGGGAGACCTTAATACATCCTTTCAGTACATAAAGGGGGGGCTATAACAAATGAAACAGACCTTTTAGCAGAGGCTGTGATGATAGGACAAGGGGCAGCAATTTTAAACTGAAAGAGGGTAGATTCAGACTAGATTTAAGGAAGACATTTTTTTACAATGTGGGTGATGAAACACTGGAATAGGTGGTAGATGCCCCATCTCTGGAAATATTGAGCTTCAAATTGCTAAAAGGCAGACAAGTCTTCAAGTTATATGGCAAAAGCCCTTGGGTTTGTATGCAACCCTAATGGGTTTGCTTCACTAAAAATGCAACAATGTTATTTACATAAAATGGAGATAAGAGAGCAGAACAGAATGAATCACTGGTTTTAGCAAAACCAGAAACAAATCCTGCAAAAGCTCAACTTTTTTCACCTGGGATCCTTTGCAGTATTGCAAGGGATGCTGTCCCTCGTGGATCTATCTCAAGAAGCGATGGGAAAAGCACCTTTTTGTACTGACAGGCCTGCAAAGGTCTGCAAACACAGAAACGGACTCAAATATCTCACTCCTCTTCTGCCACACCTACAGAACTGTTTTAATATCGATGACAGATACCACGGAGAAATGATCTCTCCTAAGTTTAGATCACATCATATTTCTATTAATGTCATGAGGTATTTCTGCATTCTATATAGCCGCATGCACAGCACGCACATACAGCAGAGGTAACCTCTCTGTATATCATGGCTCTGTGTGTGATATAAACAGGACAGATGCACTATAAAATGGTACAAAATATTCTGCATATTATTCTGTAGTACACTGTGTATCAGTTTAACACCTTATATAGCTTATGGTTTATTGTCAGATACAGCAAGAGAGAACCTTCCACAGTTCACACAAGTGTAAGTTACAGGGAAGAGAATTGTGAATAAAGAGAACAAACATTCAGTAGGATGGACACAGACGTTTGGGTGGTTACCCATACAGGGTGCTCCTTCCTTTCGTCATCAAAGGCATGGCAGGGGCACGGGTATTTTTAAATAGTTTGGGGGAGCTTTTGCTAGGCAGAGTCTGGGCTACATGGACATACACCTTTGCAGAGTCTTTTATGAATTTCAAAAGGACCTTGAAAAGTGCTCAGGGTCCACACCCGTGACCCAGCTGCAGCATGGAAACGGTATTCAGGTGCTGGCTCTGTGCGGAGTGTCCCAAAGCGGCCTCGCCAGCTGCTCTGCTCTCCCCTTGAAGCCGACAGGGGCTACACACATACAGCAGCTCTGACGCTGTGACTGTCTGGGGAATGCAGAAGAAACCAGAAGAGTCATTAATGTAATGTAATGCAACTGGGGTCACAAGCACTACTGTAGTGGCTGTGATCATAATAATTATTAATAATGACCCAAAGAGAGAAAGGAAGCAATAGCTGGTCTAAACAGTGACGATGAGACGGATTTTCCTTGTCCCTTGAATGACGCAGTTTCCAAAGAGTGACTGCAGAGTCAGAGGTGTGCGTTGCAATTTGTTGTTGTCACAAAACAACACTAATTTCCTCACATACTCATTTTCCTCTGTTATTTTACCAAATCCTGCATTACTGAAAATGCAGATGAGTTCTGGTCAAATAGTAAAAACAAATAAATGGGCATATAAGTACTACTGTGAGTAAAGGAACTAAATTTATCTCCCTTGAACTGCTAGGAAGTCAAGTTTATCACTATTCATGAATACTCAGAAACCTGTTAGCACTGACGGGAATGTTCACAAATCCTGATCCTCTTGTTGATCTTTGCAGAAATGCCTGTTGCATTTGGTGACTAAATGTCTTCTTCAAATGCTCAGTCAACCACGCAGTACCCAAAAAAGGGATTCTCTTGACCTGTATGCTCACTCATGAGTAAGACTAAGAGTACCATACTTCAGCTCAGCTGCTGAGGGCTTGAATATGCTTATGTGAAGCAAGCTACGTCTTTGGTTGTTATTGGTGCGACGCCAATTGTTTCAGCTGCTATGGACGCCATACCTATGTAATCAATTCAAACAAGTGGAAGAATTAATCCAGTATGTGCCAAGAATGAAATCATGACTGGCTCACAAATTATCCATGTGCCATCATGGCTAACTTCACACTCAACCTTAACTAAAATAATCAGCATTGCTAGAATTTAAAATTACTTCCTGCTTTTCAGACTCCTGCAGTAAATTATCTCCCTTCTCCCACCTCAGAAAGAACTATCTATTTCCATGAGCCTTCATTTTAGAGTCTGACCCACGAGCAAATATGACTTCAGGAAAAAGACAGAAAATATATAGCTGTTCCTGGTTTTCTCTAGAAAAATTTCAGTGGGTCATTGCAGCTTTAATTCAGAATTGTATTGACTGATTTCTTTCTGCATCCTAAGGAGTTGCTAAGCAACATGTATTCTCTCTCACCATGCATTTGTCATGACAGAAAAAAGTAGGAAGAGACAGAAAAAGATTCACCTTCTCTAATATACCTATCAAACCACAGAGTATCACTTATTTTAGTCTCACCTGAAGTATATATATTGACATATTACTCACTTCCTCAGTGCTGTAGCTGGTTCCAGAGTCTAAGTACAAAACCAATGAAGGTCTCATTTTTGCTCTCATTGATAAGGGACCATGGGATGTTGACTTTCTACCCTTAGCCAATGGCTCATAAATCCACTCATAAATCATAAATGGGCAGAGACTCACCTTGCCAAGTTCCTGGGTTGTTCTCATGAGGTTGGGGACTCTCCAGGTCCTCAGCCTGGAGCTCTCTGAGGTCTTTAGAAAAAGCAAGTAATTTCAGGCAGCCAGTACAGCCTGAATGCTATTATTTGGGCCAAACTTATGGCTTGTGGGCCACTGCAATAACATGCTCAATCAGAGAAGCTATGGCAGTACTGTGGTGATTACCATGGTATGCACTGTAGCCTATATATTCAACATAGGCAGACTATGTTTTTGTGGCAATGCTGCTTAAAAGGTCTGTCAGAAGCCTGCATGTGGTCACCAAGCTTATTCAAAAAAACCCAAATATTCCATTTTAAAGTCTAGCACACCCTCCAAGACAGTGCCTGCTAGAGTTTATGGGTTTTCTTCTTTTCTTTGCTTTTTAGCAGAATGATTCTTTACAGGGTGGTTCCCCATTACACTGCAGGTTTGGCATCCATCTCTCCATAAAAAAGGAGAATCAGTATTTGCCACCCAAATACTATTTCTCTCACTCCTCCAGAGCTGAGGTGCAATTAGATTTGTACAAGCAATAAAGATATACTTTGTTATTGTTGTTATTGCTGAAAGATTCATTCTAACTTGGAATACAGAGAAGCCAAATTTTGCAGTCCGTTGCACTAGGGAAAACTAGGAGAAAATCTATTGTCTTGATGCTATGTATAATCAATTAATTCACCCCTGATTCACTACAGTGTGACTGAGAACAGAATTTGGACCTCTTTGCTGCGCTTTAAAGCTAGATTTTTTGCCCTCAGAAGCATCTGTTTGTAACTCCAATTGACAATGTGTATCTGAGGGCTCTCAAACTGGAGAGCAGAAAAGTGTTATTGATTGACTTTCCTCCTGTTGTTCATAAAGTATGATAAGTTTCACTTCTTCTAAACAGCCTTTTGAGGGTCAAAGTCAGCAAGTGCATTTGCTCATTCTCAAAGAAAAATCGCTGTAAGTTTGCATAGAAAATTGTAAATAATGGGTGTGACCCACTCTTACGTGTGACAGTTTAACTGCAGGATATGGAATATAGCTTCAGAAATGCATTCATGTTGTCAAATTGGTTTATTTTGCATGCATTTATAGCTCTTAATATCAATTTCCTACTGCTGTTCTCACATACAGTTTTGTTGCCAGACACATTGGTAAAAAAATTTCGTTTTAATTATATACTGGGAGATTGATGGTGTATATATATCAAGTATAATCACAAATATGCACACCAAGCCCCTAAGTATAGAAATTAGCCTAAACAAGTCAGAACAGGGAAGGATTGCATGTTACCCTGTGAACTGGAAGTTCATCTCTGTCAGGGTTTGGGCCTGGCTGCCCACCAAAACCTCAAGCCAGGACAATCTACCACCCTGACCCACAGTGCAGTAGATGAGATGTAGAGGCAGTTTCCTGGAGGCAGTTCAGAGAGTATTTGCAAATTCTCTGGAATTCTTCAAGGTGCAGGAAACGTCCCCTAAATTCCTCAGTCTCAATTCCAGGACTATAGACCAAGTGAATGGGTGTATAGCCCAAATGCAATAACTCTGCACACTCGGAAATTCCACCCCCCAACCAATAAATAACAAAACTTTTCACGTCTGCAATTTTGCATAAAATGTCTACAATTTCAGAGTTCATTTTCTTATCTTGAAAATATCAATATGATAAGCAACTCCAAACCCCACTGACTACATAGTTCAGTTTACAGGCCAGGCACATATTTCTGTGCTTATGATCCACTCTTCTCAGTAGGTCTGAATACTCGTATGAATAAAATCTGCTACAGTGACTTGGGGATCAGGCCCTATTTATTAAAGATATTGAACTCTCTTTTCCCTCATTTTTTCTCAGTTCTACTGACTTGGTCTAAAGGGTTCTGGTGATGTGTTTGAGTCACAGTCTACGTGTGTGTATGTATGTGTGTGTGTTTATATATAGCTCACTGTATTTATAGCTGTGAATCTCTAGTCTGCTACAGCAACCCAGTGAAGAAAGCAAATAGGAAAAGCACCTTTCTTAAGCAATAAGAAGACATGCTATCAGTGCCTTTCTGCACAATTACTGCCTGCCCCAGGCACTGCTCTAAGGCACAGAGTCAAAGGTTTGCTTTCCCAGCCACTCAATAAATGCTTTAAATCTCATTCTTATTGCTACTTTGAAATGAAAAGGAGGAGGGGAGAGGATTAATAGGCATGAGTTCATTAATAGGCGTTTCAGTTGTCACTGAAATTCTTCACCTGCTCAGATCATCCTCTATTTGAGAACCTCAGAGATCCTGACTAATGTTATCGCATCACGTCTCACCTCACCTGGAGACTTACAATATGCCTGATCCTGAAGTCAACAGTTGTCTTTCCATGAATGTGTCTGGAGTTTGGCTCAGTCACTCATTTTTCAAAATATCTGCATTTTATACACAAAAATTAGTAGGGAGGTTAATTAACTTTGCTGGGTTCACACAGTGGGTTGTGGCAGCTGGGAACAGAGCAAAACTCTTCTGACTCCTGGCTTGGACTTCATGTCCAGGATGGCATTTGCCACCTCTCCTGGGGAGAGCAGGCTAGGAAAATCAGCTGGATCTAAAAATCATACTAAAATTCTCTCCTCTCTAACCTAATTCTTGGAGACCAGCTGCCTGCTGGTGCATTTGAAAGGGACCAACCTTTCTGTACCGCAGTTTAAACACATTAGGGGAGATCTCTGTCAGTACACCTTGTTTCCTAAGACACAATCCACTCCAATGAGGAGATGTTACCAGCCTGTAAGAAAAATGCTCCATTCAGTCTTCCTATGTCAAATTTGAAAGCTGAAGGGATTTTGCTGATAGTTAGAAACAAAACCAGCAAAACTTGGGAGACACAGGGCAGAGAATTTCAGCTTAATGGGAAAGAACTGCACAAAACTGTTCCCTTTGACAGCAAAAGAGGAAAAGGGGAATGCTTTACAACTTTATTGGTAACATCTGATAGCACCTGCCCACTAGAAATTGTTAGTAGACAGTACCCCATAATTTAAAAAAATCATTAAAACATTTAACATACTCTAGTCTTTGCACTCCATGTTTACTGTCTTCTTTTTCCCTCTCTTCAAAAATTCCAAAATGTACAATGACGCAATACATGTCTGAAAATGGGGAAAAAAACTTCTTTACTTAGAGGATGGCAGAACACTGGAACAGGCTGCCCAGGGAGGGTGTGGAGTCTTCTTCTCTGGAAATACTCAGAACCCACCTGGGTGTGCTCCAGTCCAGCCTGCTCCGGGTGGACCAGCTCTTGCAGGTCTCCAAAGGTCCTTTCCAACCATTACCATTCTGTGAGTCTATGAACAGACATATCTCATTCCACAAGATTGCAACTTTCTATCCTGAAAATAAATAGATAAATAAATAACAGGAAATGGTTGCATTTTGGCTCTACCAGGATGTTAAGCCAAACACCTCTTCCACAACAAAGCTAGAATGAATGTATCTAACTGATCTCCAGGTTTACTACAGTTCTCCCCTTTTGAACCTCTCAAAACAACGGATGTGTTAGGTAGCTGATGAATGCATACTATTTATTACCTTTTACAAAGGGGCTTGCAGCATTTGTAGGATCCCATGGTAGCTTTCCTGCGCTGGATATACCCTCCAGGCTGAGGTACAGCTGAGTCAGAGGAGAAGGGTCCCAAAGGGCCGTACCCTTTGCTGAAGAGCAAAGACTGTAATCTTAAATTAGTGTATAGTGGTGCTGCTCTGTGGCTTTCTGTGCTGCTAGTACAGGGGCAAGGTCTGCTTCTGAGTCACTGACTTGCTGCAAAATGCTTCTCACTGTCTCAGCATCAGGTTGTCATTCCTCCAGCTTCTCTGAGGGATACCACTGTGAAGCCATCACAACTAAGATCCTTTGCAAGGCACAATAACTGCTTTAGACATGCATTTTGGTAATAAGATATGAACCATATGATTTACATAATAAAGGCCCCAAGACACACATACATGCATATGTGTATCTGAACGTGCAGCCCATGCACCCATGCAGGTAACTCTTCTTTGCTGGAGCGTGGACTCATCAGCGTATCAGGATCCCACTGGGTCTCTCCTCAGCTGATGGATGTGTAGCAATACAAGCAGGCAGAGAGTTTCCAATTGCCTCTGGAGGCACGGAAGCTCTTGCTGGCTATTTATCCCAATTTGAGCATGGAACAAACTCTTTGGTAAACAGGTCCTGGTAGAATAGCTTCAGATAATGGGATGCTGCGAAAGACTGAAACCATCACATTCAAAAAACATTGCTCAGGGCAATCAGAGCCCAAATGTATTAGGCATGTGTCTCTGCTACCTTCATACATGCCTATGGCTGCAGCTGTGAGTAATGGTTGCTTTAATTGCCCTGGTATGTCTAGTGTTTGACCACTGTGTGAGGCTGGATCCATAGTCCTTTGAAGTCAGTGGGAGTATTTTCACAGAAGCTGCTGGTCTTTGGGTTTGTGGCACTGCAATCAGAACTGAGGTGGAGAAGGGGAGGGACACACCACTGCCAACAGGATGGACATCACCTCAAACCACGACCAACTGAAAAACCAGAGAAAACAGATCTTGTGTTAATGAAGAGGGGATAAGCTGAGGAAGGAAATGTTGGAATCTCTTCATCTCTTTCTGTGATGGAAATAACATCTGATTTTGGTCTGTGACCTTCCCATGTACTTCCTCTGGAAATAATAATTCACTTGGTATCTACAGTGACCATTGCTTTCCATCTCCAGCCACCCAAGAGGGAGAGATCTCAAATTTTTCCTCTCTCTTGGCCTGTGGAGATGTATCAACCTTTCTATGGACTCTTGGGTGCTTCTCAACCAACATTTCTGTGCAGCTGCAGCACCTGGTGAAGAGCAAGGGAGAAGAAAGAAGGCCCATCTGAGCTGGAGAAGCATTGCCCATCTGGGGTGCAGTCCCACTGCAAGCTGAACCACCTCCCTAGAGCTTCTCATCTCAGGGGAGCACCAGGAAATCACCAAGAAAACTCAGTGCAGATGGTCCTGGAATTTGCCCAGTGTTTGATGGTAAAGCTTACAGTCCTTCAGTCAGCACCAGAGAACAAAGTCTGCAAACTGAAAAAGCACATCATTATCATAGATATTTTTTGTATATATGACTACCTTTTTTGTCTGGCCCAACAAAGATTGCTGCTGGTTCCCACTAGACACTGGAAGAGGTAGAGAAGTGAGTATTTCCCTTCTAACCATGGGACGTTCCCATTGCTGTTATCTAAAATAATTATAATAAATGTGAAGGTGGAGGGAGGTGGATTCTCAGCACATGCAAAGCTGCCTCATCCTTTGGCTCCAGCAAAGTATCAGGAGTTCACGTCAGCTGAGGACACTGATTGAGCTTGGCTCATCCAGAGTTGATTCCCTGACACAGGAGGTGGAAGAACGTCTTTCACTGGCAGTTGCAGATGAGCTGCCATGCCTCGCCATCTGGGCACAAACTAAAGAAGGGGATGTCCGTGCACTTCACCTCTGACATCAGGAAGCCAGAGGGAGATTATGTGCAGTAAAGCTTTGTTCTACAAATGAGTATTTCTTGGCTTATTACACTGATGAGTTATATTTGTGATTCAGTGCCACAGCCAACACTCTTTGCTATCAGCTTGCTCTTATATGCTGTCTTTTTTGTCTTTTAATTAACAACAACAACAACAGACCTCTGTCAATGTTTGTGGCATTCAGCCGTCATTCTGATGCCAACTGCTGGGTGTAGATCTCAATGAGAAGATGGTGTTCTGGGCACTTTGGCTTCCCCAAGAAAGTGATTGACATATTACGATAGGTTACATGTCAATCTATCGTGATAGGTGACAGTAGCAGCCATGCTGACTACTGTCAGTATTAAAGCAATGGACAATAAGGATAGCAATAAACTGTGTCCTTAGGAGAAGTCTGAGTTTAAGGGACGTGTGCTAGGTAGGACATTAGTTAGGGGCATCAACTAAGGTGATGGTAGATGAGTGCAAAATTTCAGAAAAGAAAAATAAACCTGATAGAAGACTTTGCTCAGCTCCTTGGCTGCTTTAGGAGTTGCACAATTTCCACCTGCCCTTGTCTGCCCTCACAGGGCACAAACAGGACCTCTTGGAAACACAGGGACCTTACAATAAAAACAAGTACAGATCAACCAACATAGTCCTCTGTATTTTTACTCTATCTATCCTCTATACTTTTTAACTCTACTGTATCCCTGATCTAGAATGGATCCAGGGAATGACTTCAGTAACTCATGTCGCCTCCAGGTCCTTACTGGGCTGGCAATTTGGGTTGCATGCACCCTGGCTTTTGATTTGCCCCAGTAGCTTGGCCAAGCACTTCTGGAGAAAGGGGGTGCCCGTGCTGCACTGAGTGTCCCTAACAGGCATGTCCCTCCTGGGTCTGCCACACCTGCTCCTGTGGTCAGCCCTCGCTCACGCCAGGAGTCTGGCCAGGCTTGGTGTGCTCACTCCTGTGCTAATTGCAGCTCACTTGGTAAGGATTTAGCCTCGTCACCAAATTTACTCCAATTCCAGAGGGACAATGACTGAGCCAATTGCTTTTGTTTTGTGGGCAGCTTCAATAGCACCAAGTTCTGGCCGCAGAGACTCTGGCTATTAAGAGCTGGCCCTACCTGGTTTGTAATGGATGGGTGGAAGAGGACAGCCTGAACTAACTAACTCCCAAGGTGCCTTTAGTCCACTGCATCACATTATCTCCCATTTTCAGCCATTTGCTCTTTAAACCTTTTCTCAGGTAGTTCATAAAATATTAATGCGAGAGGTCCCAGAAATTTCTCTCCTTCTCCTTTACTGTAAAAAAAAAAGCACGTTACAAAAGCGCTTCTCTTCAACCAGCACTTTCTTATGTAAGAGAAATATTTTATCTAGCCACCAAGACAATAATTTCTGTTTTCAAAAACAGGAAGAAAAGTATAAACAATGTGCAGCCAGAACAAATAATAGAGGAGGCTTGCCAACCACATTCCTAAACACACATATACAATGTCTGTGAACAAAACTGCCACAGCCCATGATTCCTGACATTCAGAGCTGTCACACCATTTATTTTAGGCTTAAGATTTATGTACGATAAAGGGTGATAAAGACCTACTGCTACTTCTAAGCAATCTGGGGGTCTCTAGCAATTTAAAAACTGTCCCCAGTGGCTGCTGCAGAAGAACAGAAGAAGCCAGAGTGGTGGATGCAGGGCTCAGAGAGGATGCAGACGTTCAGGCAAAGCTATCCTCTCCTCTCCATTCCGTCCTCGTAAATCTCTGGCACACTTCCCATGCTGGGAGCCACACAGAACAGGAAGTTTTGCACACGCAGTGCAGAGTCTGCAGCGGAAAAAGAGAGGAGGATTTGCCCAAAGAGGAGCACTGCAGGACTCTGGTGGATGGGCTTTAGCAGATCATGCTGCAGTGGTGTGAGATGTCCCAGCCCACAGCTGTCCCCACCCCTCTGCAAGGAGGTACCAGCCCTGCATCAGCATCTGTGCCTGCATTGCAGCCGCCCAGGTTCAGCCCTTGCATCTGAGTGCAAACTCCTGTAGAGAGTGAGTTCAAGCTAAGACACCAGGCTGAGGGTAAGAGCACTGGTGGGACTGGTGCTGGCAGTTTCAGGGCAGCAATGCTAGCAGAAGGACGGGCACAAGCTGCAAGGGGTTGCAGAGGTTGCTATCCAAACTGTCTGATCAGCGAATGCAAGCCCAAACCCTCATGCACTCCTCCTTCTGCTGAATTTGACTCAAGCGGAAGGTTTCTATTCACACAGCATTGCTTGCGTTTTCTGGGACATAGCCTGGTCTTAGTGTTCAGGAAAGGGCCAAATGCAGGAGGACAGGCTGGCACACGAAGTTTGTGGTGCATGAATCAGGTGTTTGCTGCCCAGTCTCACCAGTGGTGCATGTTGCAACCTATAAGGACTCTCTCCATCCACATGTTTGCCCTGCCGCTGAGTGGGGGTATGGGTGCTGTTGTAAAAGACATCTTTGGCAGAGTTTCTGGGCAGGCAGTGCTAATTGGTGGCATTTGCAGTCAGCTCCTCGGAAGGAGATGGAGGAGTAACTATCACAGGCACGCATGGTAATTCAGCAAGTCAGAGCTCAGGGGAAAAATCAGAGCAACTCATCTGAGATGGAGAGGTTTCGGTTTGCTTTAAGTGCCAAAGAAGGGTGGAGGAGGCTATTTTGAAATAACTAACTAAGAAATAAAAACTGAAAAGTGAGGAAAAAACCCTCATCTGATGATTGTTTAAAGCTGCTCAAGGAGTTCCAGAGGCATGAAAACTAAGAAAAGGTGAGCAAGCACTCCTCCCATGCTCACTGCAAAATTGATCCTCATTTTCAGCTATCATTTATGTATCCATAATAAATATTGACTCCCACTCTACTGCAGGACTTACATAAACACATCTGTTTGCAGAGATTACGATCTGTGTCTTTACTCTCTGTAGTAGTCTCAGTATAAATTATGAGCCAATAAATACTCTTGGAAAAGTTTTTTACAATGTTTTAGTTGACATTTGGGAGCTTCAAACACTCACATAGAGCTGCCTTCAATCTATATGCACTGTTTTTCATTGATTAGGTGAGCTCATTGATTTCTAGCAAGACCAAAGGTAGAAGACAACTGGTAGAGAGGTTAAATACGGAGAAGACCTGCTAGACCCATTTGCCAGTTACTTGCTATAGTAGAAGATGCTTTTCCTGTACAACAGACAACAAAATATCACTTCCACTTTTATTTGATTTCAGAAATCATCTGGACATGTAGGGACAGGGTTTTTACCTGCAGCTCTGTCAGCTCTCAAGGTCAGGAAGTTTTTTCTGTAATCTGGCCTGCTGTTGGCTACGTGCTTCCACTCAGCTCCAGAGCTGCCCCTCTCTTGTGTTGGGCTGCCCAGCTGAACAACATTTTATTGATTTCCTATTCTGGAGGGACCTTCAGTTTACAGGAAAGGGGGATGTCCACAGGGAAATATGAGAACTCATAAGAGACTAAACCAAAAGGGTCTTATGATAGTGTCCCTAATGATGGCCAGCAACAGATGAATTGAGGAAGCACATAGAAAGGGTAAGTAAAGAAATAAAAACCTTCCCTGATGGCATCTGGCAGTCTAGGCAGTTCCTGAGCTGATGCTCATGTCAGGCTCTTTGAGTGTAAATGTCTTTGATGGATCTTTTTCCCATGAGTTTGTCTTACTTCTTTTTGAAGTCATTCGTAGTAACTGTTAAGCCCAAACAGGTGAGATGCTGTTTACCTTGACACTGCACTGCGGTCTCATTTCCAGTTTGCGGCCACCCAGTATCCAGGATTTTTCTGAACACCATTGCTAAGTATTTCTCTTTAGCTCATATCTGCATTTTGGGCTATTTCCCCCAGATCTATTAACTAGCATTTTTCAAAACGAACATCCTTAATTGGATCAATTTGAAAGGATATTAATTTTCTGTCCATTTGTTCAATCTCCCATTCTCCCCACTGGGGTTCACAACCCCTCTGAATTTGAGTGGCATCAATGAATACAATTAATATAGAGTACACATACCCTCTCAGATCATTAGTGAGAATGTTAAATAAGATCAGGGCTAATATTGATCTCCAGAGCACCTAACTTTCCAGCTATTCCCTATCTAACCATGTTGATGACTAATGATGCTTTCTACAGCTAGGCAAATGAGGATTTGGCTTACTGCCAGTCCCCAAAACCAGGGGAAACCAAGAGAGGAGTTGATTTCAATCAAGCTGAAAATGACAAAAAACTCAACACTTTCTGGTGAATCATAGGATCATGTATATTCAGTCAGGATCAGATGGGGTTTTTCCTTACTTGACATGGTAGTTTTGGTTTTGTTTGAAACACCATCAAGTGTTGTAAAACTTGCCTAGCTGCACATTAAAGGAAAATTTCTAAATGAAAAATGGTTTTGAATCGTAAAACACAAATGCTGCTTCCCAAGTGATCAGTGGGATGTTGGAATTTTTTTAGGGTGGTTACTTTTCAAGATCAAACAATTTAGGAAAACTCAATCAGTAAGTACAAAGTGTAATTTTAAAATCTGCATTTATCATCCCCTCCTTTAATCACGACCCACTAGAATAAGAAAATTTTAGTTGAAAAATGTTATGCAATTCTGATCATCTTACATGAGGATTTAATTTCTCTTTCATTTAATTTCATTTTTCCTATTTGTGGCATGTAAATGGGACAGCTAATTGTAATGTTTTTTCTGAGTTAGGAAGCATTACTGTTTACTGTTCTAATTTATCGTATTTACTGTAGTGATGTGTAAGAGTGTGCTTAGCTGTGGCCAGGACCCTGTGTCTCTGGGCTTAGAAGGAGTACAGAAGAACAGGCAGATAGATCCTTCTGCCAAAAGAGTGAAGTTGGATACCGACTATAGGAGGCTGCAATGCAGAAGTTGAGCACTGGGATAGGACCAGATCTCATGTTTTGTGCCCTCCTCCATTTTACTGACTTGTGGTTTACTTGTATATAGTTTAATTAGACAGGGATAACCTAGTTTGGAAAAAAAGCAATAAAGGATGGTTAAGGGATCTAAGTCATAGAATCATAGAATCGTCTAGGTTGGAAGGGCCCTTTCAGATCATCTAGTCCAACCATCAACCTCACTCTGATAAAAACCATCACTAAACCATGTCTCTAAGCACTGTGTCAGCTCGGCTTTTAAATACCTCCAGGGATGGGGCCTCAACCCCTGCCCTGGGCAGCCCATGCCAAGGCTTCAGAACCCTTTCCATGGAAACATTTCTCCTGATCTCCAATCTGAACCTCCCCTGGCACAGCTGGAGGCCATTTCCTCTTGTCCCATTGCCTGTGACTTGGGAGAAGAGACTGACCCCCCCCGGCTACACCCTCCTTTCAGGGAGTTGTGGCAAGCGAGAGGGTCTCCCCTCAACCTCCTTTTCTCCAGGCTGAGCACCACCAGCTCCCTCAGCTTCTCCTCATAAGGCTTACTCTCCAGTCCCCTCACCAGCTCCATTGCCCTTCTCTGGACATGCTCTTTTTTGTGGGAAGGGGCCCAAAACTGCACACTGTACTCAAGATGGGGCCTCACCAGTGCTGAGTAGAGGGAGATAGTCACCTCCCAAGTCCTACTCACCACCTGTCCCGATCCAGGCCAGGATGCTGTTGGCCTTCTTGGCCACCTGGGCACATCACTGGCTCGTGTTCAACCGGCTGTTGACCAACAGCCAAAAGAGAGGTTGTTGAAAGGTGCAGGTGTGAATTGAGGATTGGCTCAAGAGGCTGGAGATACTCTGAGTCTGTGTTCATTTTTATCCTTAGGTCTAGTGATAAACAAATGTACTATATTGTTACAATTTTATATTGTATGTTTTATATGAATATTGTGGTTCCATTTTTTTAAAAAATAAGGCAAATAGTTAATATTTATTCATGTTCTATCCATTCTGTGAATTGATTATGTCTGTGTCTCTAAGCTAATGTCCTCTCCTGCCCTGGTGTTTCAGAGCTTTATTTTAGCTATGAGCTTTTGGTCTTGGTTCTTAGTGAAAGCCTAACGCTCAGAGCTAGACGATATTTCCTCAACACAGGAGCTGGCCATAGGATCATGAAATCAGCAGTGGCTGTACAAGAGGTCCATGCTCCTTGTTATGCAGTGCTGCCAAGCTGAGAGCAGCCCCAAGTTTCTCTACCTGCTTTGGGCCAGATAATGGCCCTGAGCCACTCCAAGATGACGTGGCATGAACTGCTACCACCTCTCACCCTCCTCTTCCTGGCAAAGTCCCCTTTCTGCCAGCAGTGTAGGACAGCCCTTGAAGACAGGTAAGGCAGCTTACAAGCTTGCAATCTCAGAGCCTCTTGCTGACAACATCTAGGATGCCTGTGTCTTTGTGTGAACTCATTCCTTCCTCAACAGATGTCAGTGGACCCAGCCTCCCCAGCTGCACATCGCCTCACATATGCTTGCCCCTCTTTACAAAGTTTCCTCCTTGTTTTTCACTGATGCCCCATTTGAAAGCTAATGGGGTATAAAGCTTCAGGCAAAAGAAAAAAAAAAGGTAGGTAAGGATGCTGGAGCACTGTCCCAAGTGGCAGACCAGAGCCTGCTGATGTATATCCAGAATGAGAGTCCTCAGTACATGCGTATGGAGGAAGGGAAGAGGGGAGATGCTTATTAGACCGAATGGGAGTTCTGTGCACAGGAGAGGAGGGCTCTGTGGCCCTGAGGATGTAAGGAAGATTTGCTAACTTTGCTTTATACTATTCATGCAGATAAGGAAGACTCTCAGTCTCCAATCATAAATTGGTATTATACAGTATACTCCCAAAGGCCATAATTACTTCCAGAAGCAGAAATTTGAATGACCCAGATAATTAGTTCGGTGCAGCTGGTCCAAAAATTATTTACATAAAAGCCAGTTTTACTTGAGGGGGAAGAAAAACAACCTTGCTACTGAAAGCAAATGACCCAGTTAGCTTCGTGCAATGAGTCTGAGGAGGCAGAGCATGAATGGCAACAAGATGGCTTGTGCCATCATTTCTTCCCTCTTATTTTCAGAGGGCAAACGCCAGACTACCTGTCTGGCAAATGAAACATTCAGGAAGGCAGTGACGAAACAGAATTTGACCTTGTGCTTTCTGTAAGAGTCACTCACAGGGAGATGCAAGGGTCCACCACATCCAGAGGAAGACATTCCACTTGCAAAGGTGCAGGCACCCAGTGAGCAGCGAGAGGGGTGAGGAGCAGCACAGTTCTGCTCCAGGCTCTGAGGAAGCCAGTGTCAGTTCTTCCAGACAGGGGAGTGATGCAGCTAGGGACTAATCAGTGCAGTTATCTGGATTAACTTTTAACCAAAACCAGTTCCTCCATCCAGCTTAGCACGTAGCTGGGCAGCAGCAGGGGAGGGGAATGCCCAGCGGCTCTGTGGTTAAGGTCTCAGGGGTCCAGGGCTGATGCTTCAGAGGCTGCCCTCTAACCTGTTAGGTTAAAAAGGAGAGAAAGGATATGCTTTTAGAAAGCATTTAATTTTAAAAGCATTTGAGTGATTCAACCCTTTGCTGGAGACTCTGTGCACTTTTAGTGTGCACTAATGGACATGTTAACCACTCCTGGGTTAACCATCACTTTTTACAGCTGTGTCCTGTGCAAACAAGCCCTGAGTCTCAGCTCTGCAGTGCTTTGACTCCATCCCCAGGGCCAGATCCTCCATCCCTGCCGGTGCTTTTATCCTGCAGGCAATGAGGATGGTGGCTGCCCCCACTGCCACCTCCATCCAGGGATCCCACCGTGGGGTCATGCCCCCCCAAGCAATTTAGGGGTGTGTTTTGGTTGTTGCTTCCATGGACTTGTCCCCAGCCCATCAGTGAAACAAGACATGCTGATATAAGCGTAGCAAGACAGAGCTAACAGCCATGGTAAGTGTGAGGAAGGAGAAAACCTGAGCTGTATGTCCACATTTATTGTGTCCTTACACCTTTGCCTTTCCCAAAGGCCACCCCTTTTTATTCAAGCTATGGGCACCACAGAATCAGACTCATGCTCTGCAACAAAAGCATGCCAGGAAAGGTATCTGCTGTCCCCAGTGTGCCACAGGCAGCACCAGACAGCACCATTTTTTAGCAATTCCTCAAGGCATAAGTGTTTCTGTGATGCTTCTCAAAAAGCTCTCTCACTCTCAGAACAGAGCTCTCATCGCCCCGAAAGGAACCAGAAGACAAACAAAATCTGTGAGAAAGAAAACAGGGTAACAATGATCTTTTGTATTCAAAAGAGAGCACAAACATGCTTACTTAAAAAAAAAAACACCCAAATTGCTTTCCCTAAAATGTTGTAAAATGTACAAATAATAACAGTAAATTGCTGTGTATCTCACCAGCACCACATTATTGTTTGCTATTAAGTTTGCTATGGATAGCACTTATTGCTTAACAGCATAGTAAATAATCAGATAACATCCCATAAGGAGACTGGATCTGATTCGCCTCCCACTTACACTGCTTTTATGCGAGTACATGCCCATCGAATTAATGGGGTTAATCCTGATTTACAACAGTGTAAATGGAAAGGTGAATTAAAGACCACAGAAGTCAAGTTGGAGAGGATGTAATTGGCAGTGGGCTGGATCCTGATTGCAGTAGCACACCCCTAGATGGGGACTAGCTCCATCAAGCTAAAGAGCCGCGCAGTTGCCAGGGCAGAGGGAATGGCACTTCAGGCCCCGCTGCGCTTTGTTTCCAGTGAAGGTGCACATCTTGCATGGCACCATGTGCCAGTAGATTCCCTTCCCTTTCCCTCAAGCCACCCTCTCTCCAGGTGTCTCAGGGGCATAAGAAGCATTTCTCTTGCATAGCCTGAACGTGTGGGGGTCTTCACGATGTGCACACTGGAAGTATTTTGCTCTGCCCTTTGCTTAGAGGCAATGCACACCAAGTCCTAGGGACATCGTCCTAGTGTCAAGGGGACAGGGCCAGGCTCTTCTCAGTGGTGCCTGGTAACAGGACAAGGGGCAACAGACACAAGAAGCTCCATCTGACCATACAGAAAAACTCCTTTACTTTGAGGGTGACAGAACACTGGAGCAGGCTGCCCAGAGAGGCTGTTGAATCTCTGTTTCTGGAGACACTCAAACCCCACCTGGATGCATTCCTGTCCAGCCTGCTCTGGGTGAACATTCTTTGGCAGGGGACTTGGACTAGACAATCTCTGAAGGTCCCTTCCAAGCCCTACCATTCTGTGATTCTGCGACACAAAATTCACAGAAGCCTGTGAGACAGAAATGAGCTGATAACTTCTGAGGTGGACATTCAGAAACCGAGTGACTTAAAGGTTGGTGCAAACACCGGTGCGCTCTTTGTTACATGCAGTGCAGAATCAAACAGAAACCAGTCTTGCCTACCAAACTGGAGCTTCTTCTGGTTCATGACATGAACCAGATGTGGAGTTGAGGGATATGGTTTAGGAGAGAACTTTGTAGAGCAGGGCTGATGGTTGAACTTGATGATCCCAAGGGTCTATTCCAACCAAAATGATTCTATGATTCTATGACTCTCACATTTCTGCCCCCAAAAGCTGAGTACAGGCCACCAGCATGCGCACCTTGCAAGTATTGCTGGTAAGGCAGAAGTATATCTCATGCAAAAGGCTTGGGACCAACAGATGGCAGGTCCTGGAGGAAAAATATTAGCGGACAGTAAAGATAGTAGCTTCTTGCAGCATCAGGGTGTGGATGAGGGAGGGGTCCTCAGGGGCATTTGCGTGAGTAAGCAGTGCCATTCTCCCTGGGCCATCCTGATTTCCCATTTGCAGTTTGGGAGCCCGTCCGTGGAGATCTGCAGGGGTGTGTGCATTTGCATCTGTCTCTCTCTTCAGCATGTGAGAACCAGCTCCTCAGATGCTATCAGGCAATAGTGACTGAGCTCAGCAGAAGCACAGCAGCACTCAGCAGCAGCAGAGCTGGTCCTCCAGGACATGTCTCTCAGAGGAATAGCACAGCCTGAGTGTTTGGAGACAGTGCTGTTGGTAAATACACCCTTGTTTGCATTTCCTGTTACATAAGGGGAACGTTTCCTCTCCTGGCTCTCCTCCTGCAGCATGGGATGCTCACAGTGGGACAGGAAGCAGGATGTGCTCCTGTACTGGTGTTCCCAGTGCTCCCACCACACCCTCGCCCCGCACCGGGGCCACTGACAGAAACCACTTCTCCCTGTGGTCTAACCTGGCTCCTAGTCAGGGCGGCAATTACATCGCTGTAATGGGTACTCCCAAAATGTATCGGTCAATCGGAATTGCATGTGAAGAGGGTGCCGAAAGCCATGGCAGGTTTGATGATTGCTCTGTGCCAGCACTGCAGCTGTAGGCTGGTGAACACTAGGAGCACCCAGGAGGACCCAGAGAGAGGATTTAGACCTTGCTTTCACTCTGGTTGCAGAGACGGGGAGCGGCGGGTGCTTTGGGGCAGCTGCTTCCCCGATAAAGCTCTTGCTGTCTTGCAGCAGAGATGAATTTGCCCTTCTGGGCCAGCTGCCCCCTGACGTGGGAAGTTCAGGAGCCTCCCTGAGGTGCAAACAGGCATTTCCAGCAGCAACAAAATGCACATAAATATTTTCAAAGGCCACTTTAAAATTCCATCTCTCCCCCCTCAGCTGCTTGCCGCCGTCCGATTTCTAAATGAGCGGGATTTCTCCTGCCTTCGGCTTCATACATATAAATCCACACAGAAGCACGCCCACCTTGTACACAATGTATTCCCCATCTTCAAGTCACAGCCTCAGCAGAGTACAGAATTAGATCCTGTCTCCACTTCACAAGCTCGCCCTCTCTGTTAGTTTATATAAAGCCACTTCAACCCTGAAGGAGCTGGCATCTCCCATCCCTGCCTTCTGAGTGTACAGAGCAGAGGAGTAAAGAACAAAATAGTGGGGGTGAGGGGGGATGTTCTGTTTCTGTAGCATGAAACGTCACGGAGTTAAATACCAACAAAATATTCAGTGTTAATGTTTAATATTGCCAGGAACTTGTCACCTCCACTTACCGTCTTGGAGCTGCCATTCTCTCGCAAACTCCCACGTCTGAGCTCTGGGCCTAACATGCTTTCCTGTTATATACTAGCAGAAAAAAAGAAGAAAAAAAAAAGATAAAAAAAGCCCAGAAGCAGGGAGAGACAGCGAGTCTGTCTGGGTTACAGAGCCAGGTAGGGCATTTTTCCCCTTTCTGTCTGCAGAAATTAAATTAGTCATATGGCAGAGCTCGTAAACTTTGCTTTTCAAGGGTTGCCTTTTTGAAGCACCCCCTCTCTAACCTCTGTGGGATGCTCTTCACTGTGGGCACCACAGAGTCAGACTCATGCCCTGCAACAAAAACATGCCAGGAAAGGTGGAGATTTGCTTTGCTGCCCTGGGTAACCGCTCTTATCACCCTTCTCCCCCCTCCCCACCCTCAGCCCGAGCCTGGCGCGGTTGTTCTGCAAACAAACTCAGGAGCAGAGAATTTGGGCGATCCAGGCACAGAACAGCACCTAAAATGATGGGGATATGTGTGAGTTTACCTGCCACACTGTGAAATAGACCTGAGGCTGATTTGCAGGGGTGAGGGTCCTCTTAAAAATGCATGGATGCTCTTTCACTGAGCTCGCTTGCCAAGCCAGCAGTATTTCTCGGTGTGGCTTGGTGCCATCCCAAAGCATCTCCTTTTCATCACTGGAAACTCAGGCACCAAAAAAAAACCAACCCCACGAAGCCAAATCTGCTCGCAATCAGTGGAAGCACCACGCATCACACAGCAAACAGAACTGGGCCATCCTGCCTGTCTCTCTGATTCCTGTAAAAGCCTTATTATCCCTCTAGGCTGAGCGGTTAATGAAAATTCAAACTCTCCTAGCTTGTTCCAGCTAGGAGGAGAGATGGGTGATGCAATCAGGTATCTCTGCTGCAATTCTGTTTATTTGGAAGGCTGAACCAAACCCTGTTTCTTTAAGCACAGGAGGAACCAAAAATAATTTTAAAAAAATTATCATTTCCCTACCCTTCAGTCCAAACCTCCTTCGGACAACACTCCGACCCAAAACGGACTCCAGCATTCTGCCAAAACCACATAATGATCAGACTGTTCGAACTTTCTTCTGCTTCTGGGAGCTCTGTTATTCCCTGTACACCTTTGCTTTTTTTTCCTACAGCAACGAACACGTTCACCACACCCCTGAAACAGCATCCAGCCCAGACACTGCTGTGCACAGCAGCTGAATCCCGAACAAATACCCATCCTGCCTTTTGCAGGGAGTCGGGGGAAGGATGATGAAACATTCCCTAATGCCTCATACAGGGATTTTAAATGAAAGATGCCTCTAAACTGTCTTTTTTTTCCCCCCAAAGTTTTAACTCAGCTGTAGCAACATTCGTCACCTCTGTATAACTCTTGCAGCTAAAATTTTCACGTAGGAAAAAAGCAAAGAAACAGGTAAATTGAGATTTTTGTGGAGTTCAGTGACCAGCAGGCTGATAACACACACGGAGATGTGCTGTCATCCCTCCGAGCCTGCAAACAAGCCATGGCTGCAAGAGGATTGTAAACTACCTCTGTTGTTTGCCTGCCTTTCAGCATCCCTTCTGTTTTGAGGATGATCCAAATGCCACTTTACTACTGATCATTTGGATACAAACCTACAAAACATCCAGCAGGGTCAGACCAAATCGCCCAGAAAGTGGGCTCTGGCAGCCGGCAAGAGCAGATGCTTCAGGAAATGTGCAAGAAAAGGGCAAATTCAGACTCATCCTTCCTCTGGCGTAGGCTTCTAGCTTCTGATAAGCTGAGCTGAAGGATGTCTTCATATTGTTCTATTTAACATCCCTCAAGAGTCTTTTCTGATCTCAATCTGTCCAATCACTTTTTTGATCGCATTTCGCTTTTGGCTTTCCTGGCATCCTCTAGAAATCAGCTCCGCTGCTTAATTACATGTGTGTGTTAGAAATTTACTGCCTGGGCAACCAAAAATGAAAAAAATGAAGCTACTGGACACCAAGTAAAACAGGCAGAGATAGCAAATGCTCATTCATCCTGTCCATGACACTCATGGTGGTGTTTATGTTTATTGCATTTCATAAAACTTACCCCTGAATGTATGCAATAAACTTTTGAACCTGTTTATACGTCTGCCATCTAAATATCCTGTGGCAATGACTTCCCAGGTTAAGACTGTGCTGGGGACATCTTTTGATTTGTTTTAAATGCACTCCTTGATTAATTCACTGGGTATCCCATTTTCACTGTCCAGAATAGTAAATAATGCTTTTGGGCTTGCCTTCTCCAGCCACTTGTGGGTTTATAGCAGACTGCCATAGTCTGTCTTGGCCCTAGTCGTCTCTCGCTAGCCTGAAGTGTCCTGCTCTGTTTAATAATAGACTGCTGCTAAACTTAACCATTGCTGCTGGAAGAAGTGGTGAGTGTAGAGGCTGTTTCTGTGGCTGCTCTCAGGGTTTCAGCTTCCTGTTGCATTCACCTTAGACATAGTGCCTTTCTGGGGAGTATTTAGGTCATAGGAATGTAAGAAACTGGAAAAAAAATAACCCAAACATGAAATCCTGTGTAAAAAAAAAAAAAAAAGTGTATTCTAAAACATTTTGAGAATGGGAGAACTGAACTATATTTGCATCTGTAAGAAACAAGATGTAAGAGACATATTCTTAATTATGTGCAAAAGTAGCACATACCAGATATTGTTAGGCACTCATCTGAGATAATCACAAATCTTTATTCCTTATTAATGAACTTGGATCAGAGATAGAGCTGCACCATACATTAAGGAAGCTGACTTTTTTTTCCTGCTGACATATCTTTAAAACAAGAGAAAAGATAGAAAATGGAAAACAGCAGTATTACTGACTTGCAAACAGAAAAAAAGGTTAAGATGGAAATGTTTGAATCAAAATGTACACAGAGACCCAGTGTGCAGTGTAGATACTGAAGTTATTCATGTTTCCAGAGAATGTGCTTACTAGGTAGATAGAGAGAGATTATATATCAAACATTACACAGTGACTCAAAATAGTTTTATATTCACCTGCATTATATTGGAAGGGGAATTGCATACTACTATGAGGTTTGAAATAAATGAACTTCCATGGAAAGGTTTATGGAATCTTACTTCTGGAATGGTGATGTGTGGCACCGAGACCATGTTGAACAGAATTTAAAAATCCTTTTGCTCTTTATTCCTACAGAAAATATTTCACTGCAGTTCCTTTTTACTTTTTGCCAAAATTTTCAGTGTGTATCTATTAAACCTTGAGATAAAATGGAGTCAAATCTTGTTCTGAAAATTTCCAGGAATTTCTAGGCCAATACATCCTCAGGTATACTAAGACATTAGAGAAATTAATGGCACTTCTGAATCAGTGGTGAAAACCCAACTAGTTCTTAAGATACTGACTTGTATATGACTTGTTATAGCGCTATGATTTGGTTATGACTGACCTTCGATCGACCCATGAGTTCCTTGAATTCCTTCATTCGCAATTGCCAGCTTCACAGTTTTCATGAACATCAATGAGTTCATGTTTTCTACATGAGCTGCTCACTGTCATACTATCCTGAGTATTTGATCGTCCAATAGGTAGCGCCCGTACTCCCACGCAGCACTGGGTATGCGGTGTGACGCAATCTTTTGACAAAGAAATAGAAACTTCAAGAAACTACCTAAGCTCCTTAAGCAGGGGAGGAGAACCCCAGCAGCCACTTTGTCCCATCCTAAAGTACTCGCCCATGGGAGGAGGCCTAAAGTGCTGCAGGGCTTCGCTTCTCTTGCCCACTGCAGTTGAACCCTCTAGCTCAGCCAAAACTACCCTATCATTTTACACATGGGCTACAAAGTAGATTTCTCATGTAGATAGGCCCCAAGGGTGTGGTTTTAAGCAGATTTATTCAAAACCATGCAAAAAGCTCCCTGTTTTATATTTAGTTTATACTGGTTATATTAGGATTGTTGGAGCTTGACTTATGTTTAGGATTCTTGTACTTCAGTTCCTTGAGGGCACAGATGCATAGCTGCTGCTCTCAAAACAAAGCATGTTAGTGGAAGACATCTAAGCAGATGTTCTTTGCATTTATGATTCTTGGCATTTACAATTGTCCAAGTTGGTTACCACAACCAGGCTGGCACAAGGTAACTTGGGCTGTGAGTCTGATGGTTGGGCAGGTTTGGCAGGACCTCACGCAGCAGTGTTTGTCCTCAGATACGTTAGCTCTGACTTGACAAAAGTGGTAGCAATAGAAGCATAGATTGGGCCTTAAAACAATTAAGCTGTGCAGATATTCCATTTCAGGCTGGGACGCACTCACTTCATCTTAGCACTGAGCCCTATGTTTTCTTTCCCCCTTAAGAAGCAGGGAATATTGTCTATAGAAAGCAAACAGGTTTTTGAGACCTGCATGTATTTGGCAGCCTTCTTTCTGCCAAAAAACCCCACAAACTATTAATTTTTATTTTTTTTTTAACAACCCCAATTGAAGGCCAGAAAAGAAAGCTAAAAGAGATGAAAAGAGGCCTTACTGAACATAAATGCTGTCCAGGAAGAAAGCTCTGGCACGGTTGTGTTGATAGGTAGCTATGGCCCCTATCTGTCAACACTAATATGCCGTGTGGATACAAATGTCTCCCATTACACCTCCAAACACGTCGGTGATGTATTTGAAACATGCCCATCACCAGAGGACACAAGTATGAGAATCATTTTGCTTTGCAGCAGCAACAAAAAAAGATAAAACATTGCAAAAGGTTGCCAACAAAGCCAGCTCTGTGGTGAACCACAGCCGCTCTGTGGAAGACCTGGAAAAGACCACAGAAACCTTAAAAAAAGAAAGCAAAGGGGGAAAACCCCTACCAGGAGGAGTTACTAGGAATTTTGAAAGGAAACCCTCAGGAGGGGAACAGCTGGAAGAGGATGAGGAACGGGTTACCAAAGCCATCAAGTGAGCAAGGAAGATGGTGTGACGAAGGAAGGATGTGCTGAAGATCTCTGGCTTCACCTCTTGCTCTCCTACAGGTCATGGGGTCACTTGTGATGTCCACAGGACATGTGCACCTTCCCGCACACCAGGAAGAGTGCTGGCCTGTTTTGGGGATGGGATGGGGAAAGTGCATGTCACAGCAGCCCTCCTCTTCCTCCTCCTCTTCTCCTCCCTCTCTAGGGTGTGCTGGTTTGAGGATTATTGATTCAATTTTTTGGCCACTTTCCTACACAAATTAGGCTCCCGCAGCCTGCCTGAGCGCCTGTCGTTAGTCTCCCCTGGTAACTCTTGAAGCCTATTGTTTTCAGGCACATTGACAGAGGGGTGAAGTTTCAGAAATATCTCATCCCTGCGGGTTTTGTGAAAATAAAGGACTAAGTAGAGAAGAGAGACCCTCTTTGCTTCTCCACTGAAGGACTGACTACAAGAGCTCAGCTGTTATTAGGCATCAGAAAACCACACGGATAAGTCCTTCCCTGGGCTTCATTGCTTCTGCTCCACAGGAACTCACCCATGTATTAACTGAATTTTCTCATCCTTCCCTTTATAAAGCTAGCGCTCTACTGCAACAGGGATAATGACATATTTCACCTGAAATAGGATGCTTATGAGAGCCTAGCTTGAAATAAAGATTATAAAAATGTAATGTCTAGCAATTGTAATTTCATCCATGGAGTAGGAGAGAGAGAGACAAACAGATATATAGGTAGGTAGACAGATAGAGAGATTTCTTAATCAAACTCTTCTTGGCTCTATTTCCTTTGGGCAAGTACCATAGGTGATAACAATAAAGGATCATAAGGAAGAACATGTAGGTTTTTAAAAAAAAATTTGACTAATCACAGGCAAGCTTTTACACTTGCATCAGCCTATACTGGACTCTAAATAATACAAAGCATTCAAATGCTTTGAATATAGCAGCATTAGAACATCAGCAAAGTAGTATTCTCCCCACAGGTGCTTAAAAGTAGAAAACGAAGTAGCAATATTTCCTCTTTTAAAATACTAACAATATTTCATTCCCCTGCTCCAGAGCATTTAATATCCTATATAAATCAATACCTACCTCACTATCTATCAATAAATGAATAATTACATTTCTGCCCATCCCCAGACACTCTGAAGCCATTTATTCTAATCATTTAATCACAAAGCTGTTATTGCAGGGGAAATTCAAGCAGATGTGAATACATAAAGCCAAAAATAGAGAGCTAAGCTGAGAAGTTCACTATAATAACAGCCTCTTCTGAAGCAAGCTGCTTCCCACTTTCCCAGGAGATGTAGTAGGTATCTCTTCACTTTGCAAACCAATAACTGGTATGGTAGAGCTCAGTCAAGCAAAGCAAAACTTAGCTCATTTTGCTTTTCACAGTCAACATTTGAATACAACAGGGAGTCCTTGCTGGTCTGATCAGGAACTCTCTCTCTCTCCCTCAAAGTACCTGGGGTCCCCAAATGTCATCATGCTGAAGCATCCATTTGAAAAGGAAACAAGGAAACAAGAATGATCTGTCTCCATAAAAAAACTTGTTCATCTCAAATTAGTACTCTTGTGCTTTTTTCAATGGACCTATATCTGGGAAAATTGGAAATATCCATCTCCACCCCACAGAAGCCTTAGTTTACCTGCAGTAATGGCATTCCCTGTCCCAGTTGGCTCACTGTCCCTTTGATGCCATGTGCCTGCTGTTAGGAGACCGTATATATTTGCATGAGAGAGAGTGTGTGTATACACATACAGAAAACAGGTAAGATTCAGAGGAAGAGCCTAGATTTTATGTGAATGGTAGTTTTCCATTCACTGACATTAACACCGTCTTCCTCCTGCATCTCAGTAACAGCCTTGGAAATGACTGAATTAGGCTATGTCTTAGTCAAAACACTTAGCAAATATTAATTATATAAGCTTCCCTCCCATCTCAATTAGATATATGCTTTTTTTTTTTTTTTTTTTTCTGTAAGAAGGCTGGAAACTCAGATGACTTGCTGGAGATCAGGAAGGAGAATGGTGATACGTTCTCCCAGCTCCCCATCCTATGCAAACCTGTTCTTCCTTCCAGACAGGCTGGGTATGTTTACCATGTCTCTGCCTTTGTTTTTGCTCACCTTCCATCCCCACAGGGAGCCCTCAAGCACGTATTTATTTGCACTTTGAACCTGTGCTTGCTTGCAAGGCTCTGCTTTAGCTCAAGCTGGGACCTGATTGCTTTAGGGAAGACAGAGACAAGATTGCTTGAGTGCCAGTAAAGCTTCAGCGCCTTTGTCTGCAATTCCTCCCCTCCCACCCTTCACCCCAGCACTCCAGGTTCTCCTGCAGTTGATACCAATGAGTGGGAAAGAATCCTACAGTGGTTCAGAGCAAAGAGTGTGCACCACCAACACCCACAGCTTGGTGCAAACTAGTGCAATCGAACTGATGTGGCCTGAACTTTGCTTTCAACAGCAGAAATAGCAAAAGCCCTCATGCATATTCTAATGGATACCATGAATGTTTCAGACTGTATAGTTGGTTTATTATGTCAGATTTAGCTTTGGGAGGTGTCTTGCATTATGTAAGTGCTAGGTTACAAAAAATGTTGACGTACATATGTCTGTCTGTGTGTAAATACATATGTCTGGGTCTGTGGGAAAAATAACAGCCTAGAATGGCTGGACAGATAGCTGACTAACTAGGTAGCTACAACACATCCCTAAACTGAGACAAAAAAAAAATCTTTAATCTACCTTTGTCTTCTAACAGTGACTTGACTTGTAAACCCCTGAGTACGCTGAGAATGCTGCAGCCATCTCAGGTTCCACCAAGATCCCACCTCACTGAGTGCATGGCCCCAGATCCAGCTCTGCAGGTCTCCAGAGTCCCAGCAGAACAGGGAGATGTGGTGGGTCGATCACATAGCTTGGCCCTTTGTTATTCCGCTTTAATCCAGCAAAGATTTGGTGAGTATGATTGGAACAGTACCAGGCAAAGAGGGACATGATAATTCTAGAGACAGGAAAGGCCCATAGCAAAGTCTTTTTCTAGTCTCTGTGGTATCCAAATTAACAAGTATTTTTCAATATGTGTATCCAAACACATCCTATTTCTGTCATTCAGTGGCCTGCCTGTGGCAGAGGTGGGACAAGCAGCTCCCACCCTACATGGCCCTCAGACAGGCGTGCAGCCACCCTTGCATCCCAACATACCTGCTCTTGACTTTTAAGTTGGCCACGTTTTCACTGATGAACTGAACAAGATGGTCCCTCCCTCATATATTATTCTCCAGTGCAAAATTCAAAACCCTGTTTAAGCAGGTCTCTCAACATGAAGCTTGTCCCACTCGTTTTGAGTCATGGTGGGCTGTCTGTGACCTCAGCAGCAGAGGAACAACATCCAGTTTGCAAGGAAGGAACACTCCTGATGCGACAAGGCTCCTAAGTAGCTCAAGCCAGCTCTCTTCCCTCTCATCGGTACCCACATGGATGGTAACAGAGTAGAGAGGATTTCAGGCAAAACTGCGGCTTTCACTACTCACTCCTGTTCCTTGGGAGGATGTAGCAGCTCCCACCTGCACTGGGTCCAGGTTAGGAGACCAGAAGAGCCACCGTGGCTTTGGGAGGCCATGGTGCTTCTCCAGCCTCAGAGGAGCAGCATGGGAGGCACACCCAGCCCATTGTCAACAGCAGGGAGTTGATGCCAGTCCAAATCCACTATTGAGATAGCAGATCAAGACTAACTGTATTTATTCAGAAATCTCCACACTGCACAGATCTGTCTGCTTGTGGGATTTGTGCTAGCTTGATCAAGGGTTTGGCTCCTATCCTCAGCTGAACCCTCATGGTTCAAAGTTGTGCTGGCTTTTTTCTGTGTCCTTTGGGGTAAAAAATGTCTTGCAGCTGCTGCTTATAATTATTTCCCCTGTGTTTCAACATCCTCCAGATGAACATCACCCGAAGCAGTGCTCCAAGAGACTGCAATCATGATTGCCAATAGACAACATCCAGACTAAAAATAAAAAGTCACAGTATGGGACCAAGAGACAAGCAATACATCCTCTGGCAAAAATTACTGATCACTGGAAAGAAAAAGTCTTGCCTCTCCAGTCCTGTCTTCTCCATGCTGAAAGAAGGTGCCATCTAACAGCATCCTCTTCTGATGTCATCAAGAAATAAAGATGGCTTGTGGAAAGCACTAGATGAGCTGATCTTTCCTTCTCATAAGTGCCTGTGTTTGATAGCCATGACACCTTGGCTGGTCAGTAAATATGGTGGAGGGAAAGAGAAGTCTTGTCAGTGGAGCATTTATTTGTCCCTTGAAGGAATTTGGGGACCTGTTACCAAACACCTATTTTATGCTTTTGAGCTAGCAGATAACCAGCAGATAACCTTCTTTTTTTTAATTCTCTGGTTTTTCAACAGTACCATTTGCAGAGATGGATTAGGCTGAAAAGATCCCACCAGCAGAAGGGAGGGAAACCTAAGGACAATGTTTTCTGGGAGAGAGCCCCAATCCCTGGTTTGCTTCCTCTCAGCCCAGCCCAGGAGGGAGGGAGAGCTGCTGAGGACGATGTTTCCAGGAGTATCGGGGCAGGGGTGAGTGGGGAGAGTGGCCAAGAGCCATGGATCTGCCCTTCCCCTGTGCTGGTGGTCAGCGCAGAGAGTAGTTGAGTGTGCAGCACAGACGTGCTGCAGAGGTGGGAGCCACTGGGCAGCACACCTCAGCATCAGGTAATGTCAGCTGCTCGGGTCAAGCCCTCCTCGGGTTGCCCTGCCTTCTACAACGTGTGGCACATGGCCAGCCTGGCAGGAAGAAAACATCAACGAGCTCGAAAGGCTTCTCAGTTCTTTACTACAGCTCAGGAACTGAGACCTTGGGGTTTTGCCTAGTATATCAGCTATTTTTTGCATATTATACCTGATATGGGCTGAAATATTTATTTCCCCTACTTTTTTTTTTTTTTTTCATTAGCATTTAACACACAAGGAGAATCTGTTCATTTGTCAAGCTGACCTTGCTCTGAGAACGAGATCTAGAGACTAGTCCTTTATGTGCTGCCAATAGCGCATCTACTTGGGCTAAGTAGCGCATTTTGTGGCAGCTGATCCACCAGTTCACTGCAGCGTTAGGGCTGATCCAAGCCTTGCTACAAAAACTTTCCTGAGTTTTGCATGCAGTAACCTCAGAAGATGAAGACACACTGAAAAATAGCGTGACACTCTACCCTTGTGGAAAGAAATAAAAGGCCACATCTTGGAACAGCCATGGCGAGATGTTTTGTCTGCACTCCTTTACTCCATGCCTGGGAGACATGAATTCTCAATCACTATTGCTACACAGTCTTAAATGCAGAATAAAGCGCCTCATGTGAATGATCATAATTGTTTCAAACTAGACCCTGAACACCCGGTTGAGAAAGGATAGTACCGCCTTTGAAATGAAAACATGGCTCAAGAGGGAAGGAGAGAGATTCTAGCTCTTGTTTTCCACTTTCGCAAGTCTCCCGAGCTCTCCCGCCCAGTCTGCGCAGTCTCAGGCAGATCATTTCCCTGGCGTCTCGCTCCTTGGGGGAGCCACAAATCCTAGTGCATTCTCATTTAACTGAAAGGAACCCCAGCTAGAACCACAGCACTCACTCAGGCTGGTTCAATAACTTGCTTGGCCCACTGTTTTTCAAGAGGTTGCAGAGCTATAAATACGTTGTTTCAGGGGAGGATTTAACTGCCAAGAACAAGCAGCTGATGTTATATTATTAGATTCAGGACTAAAAAGAATTGAGTCTAGACATTCCCTTATTAAAAAATAAGGATATTTACTTAGCATTTCCTCTCTGTGCTGTGAAGTGATAAATATGATCAATAAGTGTCTAATATCTCAAGCCAAGACTCAGTTCCACTTTTGGCCTATCTGCTCCCTCAAAGCTTTTATACAGGTCCACACAGTTGATGAAATGTCTCCTGGAAACAAAAAAAAGAAAAAGAAAAAAAGCTCAAGATAACATTTACAGAGTTTAGAAATGTTTTACAAGTGGCTCCCTTTTCACTTGTGATAAGACATGGGGATTTCAGGCACAGGCAGAAGAATTAAAATGGTATCATAGCTGAATCAGGGAAGGAGAAAAACTTCTTTAGTTCATACAGTGAAAACACCTCTTCTCCTTGACCATTCATGCACAGTACTTACCACGAGCTTCCCTGCATGTATATGTAGCTGCATCTATTGTGAGAAGCACTGGGATTACAAGTCTGCAGGCTGGTGGGGCCCACATGAACCACGGGAATCAGCAGACCATCGGTTAGTAAAAAATATGCTGATTTTTCTGGAGAGGTGGGGACTCCCTTTCATTTTCACTCTCAGATCAAAGCCATGGCAAGGAGGTAGAAGGAAAGTGGTGAGTCCTTCCCCAACTGCTCCCGTTGGAGGCAGCATCTGCAAAACCCTTCCCTGTCAGGTACTGAAGGCACGGACCCAACAGAACATTTAGAATCCTACCTCCGATTAGTCCTCATGGGTTGATACAAGTAGAAATATAGGAGTTTTTCCCAGACCAAACCATGTGGAACCAATTCAGAAGAAGGAATATATTCCTTAATGTCTGTAAGCCTGCTTACTTAATGATATTTAATGATACACATCATTATTCCAACCCTCATAAACACAGTACTGGTGCCCATCACCCTACTAAGCCCCAAACCTCAGGAATCAGTGGCATCACTCTGTGAACATCAATCCAGTGACTAATGGAGCAGAATTAACCAGACCCTTTCACCTTCAGCATGGCTTTCAGTGGGCTTGAGAAATCCACCCCTGCTGCAGTCTCAAATAAAAAACCCTTGGACAGGCCACCACTTCAGGTGGGGAAGCATCTCACACAGCTAATGGGAGTCCTGGCAGACGGTTCAGCTGTGTGGTTAAACTCCTCACCTCTAGGAAGTGAGACCTCCGATAACACCCTCAGGAGATAAAATGGGACAGCTGTATTTCATACAAGCTTGCTGCTTATGCAGTTTTCCTGGGCTATTCTAGTGGAAATAAGAGGATACCACATCCTAAAAAAGCAGATTTGAGTGCATTCTTTTCATGACCAAGGGTATGTTACTCCATATAAATAGCTTAATACCTTGTAAATGTTCCAAAAATAAGGGTCTGGTCAAGGTATGTCTGCTGATACTACTTTAAGCAGATTGACTGTGTCCTAATTCACCCTTGTAGACTACAGGATTATCAAATCTTAAAGCAACCAGTGTTTCCAGTCATCTTTTATTCTAGAACGTGGTTATCAGCTCTTACCTATGCTTTATTTACCATAGAATTTAACATCACGTATGCAGACATATGCTAAACCCCTCAGCTAAAAACCAAGTGTCGGCAGACATGAAAACACCTTCATCTTGCCCAGAATATTCTGCAGCACTTTAACTGTATGACGATGCCGCGGCAGCTTCCAACCTGGGGGAAGTGAGTGCTGAAGCACCACGGGTGAGATGTGTTTCACACGACTGCAGCAGGTTTCCCCAGAGAGCACTTCAGCACATCTTCCAGGGTTTCCCTCTACCCCCTCACACCCCCCTCATGAAGGAACAATCAGCAGGGACAGGCTACTTCCCACCCCCCCTGTTCCCACAGCAGGTCTCTGCTTTTGGCGTGCCAAGCGAAGCTCAGAGGCTCTTCGTGGTAAGAGGAGGTGCTGCCAGAGTAGCAGGAAATTCCACTTTCTGGAGTGTTTCCTAATTAGCACCATTTCTGGAGGCAGAGCACCTCGTTCCAGGGTACAGGACTGACCTGGTTACTGAAGGAAGCCATTGTCTACTGCTGGTTGCCCACTGTTTTCCGTGCTCTGGAATATACTTATTATATTCTCATATAATGGGGCTCTGCACCTCTTCTCATTCAGAAATGAACCATCCAGGACTTGGAGTAGTGCCCTTGCCCAGCCAGTGGTGTCAGATGAGGTATCCATCCACAAGTGTCAGGGTTTCATCTAAATATAAATATAGGTACCAAAGGGGAGCATGGTGCTCTGCCTACAAAATACAGCCCTGCGAGCACTCCAAAAACCAGGGCCAGCTCCTGATGTACCTACAGCCAGCAACTCAGCCAAAATGAGTGTATCTTTTGCTTGTCAGACAGTGGGATTATCACATCCCAGAGACCATGTCTGCCTCCCTAGGTGAGGGATTTCAGCCCACTAAACCTGTGGTTCCTGAACTTTTTGGGGATGGTTTGCTTCTTTTTTTCACAGCTCACAGCCCCTTTCCCACCCAAAACCTGTACCTGCAGGTGGGGCAGGAAAAGGTACTTCCCACCCCCCCTGTTCCCACAGCAGGTCTTGGCCCACAGTTTGGAAACACTCTTGTCTTCACCAGAGGGATGCTCACCCCTTTTAGCCCTGGAGTGGCGCAGTGACATAGCCCTGGTCACGCCTGTCAGTGCTGAGCAAAGCAAACCCACCCTGCTTCACAGTCCGCATCCTGGTGACCATGATTTCATCAGACCCATCCCACCCCATCCTATCCCATCCCACCCCACCAACAGTATTTCCTCGAAAGGTGGTTTTGGCAGCACCCACCTATAAGGAAAAGTGACACATGAGCTCATCCACCTGGCAGAGAAAGGCTTGGGAGGCTGAAAATGTAACCAGAGGAGGCTGCGTACATCTTATCTGGGATGCCAGAGCGTCGCCTTCGTAAGTGGAGCCCTGTATTATCAGAGATGAGGCTATTTTCAGCTTCTTAGCTCACCCTCTGGGGTGGTGGGTAACTGGCTCATGGTTAGGAGTCAGAAGATAGAGAGACACAGCAAAGCAGCCAGGGATTTCTGGGAACACTGGGTCGCCCAGTATCTGTACCAGCCTCTCCACACGCTTCCAGCAGTGGAGCAGAGCAGGCTCGATAGAATAAGGCAGGTTCCCTTAAATTACGATAATTTAAAACATATTTTACCCAACCTGCTAAGGTACCAACTTATCTTTTTTTAATCCCATGCACCGGAGGAAAGAGGGAATGCAATGGGGACAAATAGAAATAGATGATATTATTTTAATACCAGGGTTTCTTTAATATATATAATAAAACTCAATTCTGCTCTAGCAGTTAAATAACTTACCGTGTTTCTCTGCACAATGCACTAAAAAACCCCACAGTTAAAGCAATAATTTATTCTTTGACAACAGGAAACAGCTGATAAAAGAAAAACTCTTTTGTTTTGGATTTACAGACCATTTCCCACGTGTTATGTTTGCTTTGGCTGTCTCTCTGGCATCCGCTGGTACAGATGAGAAGGAGGGGAAGGCAAGGGTGCTGCTCACATCACAGGACCCCCAAATGTTGTTAGTCCTGTAACAACATATACTCTCTGCATAAAGATAGCAGGGTCCTCCGGAACCCTTTCCCTCCTCCCCAGAGCTTTATTAAGGTGTGAAGTTACTGTCCTAGCTGAGCTCCAGCAACTCATCACAAACTTCCCAGGAGTAGACAGGCGGGAAAGTCCATAGTCTGGAGATGGGGGAAAAAAGGAAAAAAAAAAAAAAAAGAAAGGAAAAGGAATAACCTAAATAAACCAGTATGCAACTGCTGCCACGCGTAACTCCACAATCCTTTTGTGCTTGGCTGGTGTTTTTTTTTCCTAAAGGAAGCACTCCTCAATGACTGTCACGCTCATGTCACTGGCCGTCTAGCCTCCATTTCCCTACCTGAAGAGTGAGCCTCCACGCACTTTGGGTTGTCCACATCCCTACTTTGCTGCACGGCCAGATGAGGCCTTGCAGTTGCCCCGTCACAACACCTTGGGTAAGAAACCTCTGGCCATGTGCTGAAGTTGCTCCTTGCCCAGCATTGGGCAAACAAAGCAGCCCAGTGGTTGAGGAACCTGGAGACTTCAGACAGGGCTCATGAAGGAAGGGAAGCAGGATTTATTGTCTTGTCTTGTCTTAATTATGAACATAGAGGTTTGGAGATTGCTTTCTTTTTTGGTTCTTACCTGAGGAAGAGCAGGACTACTAAGCCTTATGTTGATGGTTTTGTTCTTTCTTTTCCCCTGGAGAACCCTCTGGAGGTCTCAGACATGGAGAAAAAAATCAAGATATTGAATCCTGTCTGCCCGGCAGTCCTTAAAGGCCAAAGAAGGGGTTGCAAACCCTAAGCTGGCCTGTGTTCCCAGGCTTTCAAGCTATGACCTTTATGTGCAGGCAGGAACCACTAAAAGGCTCTGCTAAAACATATATTTTCCAGGCTTTGGGGATTTTGAATATTGTGATGCAGTGATAAAGTAACTGCAACATGTATTTAAAGTTGTCTGAGATTTCCACTGTAGACCTTAAACACCGTGCTAAATAGGCCAAACAAAAATAGCTGTTACTTTGACAAGTGCTTATTTAAAGCCTGTTTTGTCAGCATTGCTGCCCTGGTTATGACAAGGAAGTTGTCTAGAAATTGCATAATTACCAATATTAAACGCAGAAAGCGAAACAGCATCTCACAATTCAATAATGGAGCAGGTCGTGTTGGCCATGGCTGCTGCAGCCTTTATTAGGGCTGCGGCAAACTCCGTCTCAAACCGTGGCCTCAGGAAAATGCCACTGCTGCTCCTCATTTGCTCTCAGCCCAGGAGGTTGCTCAGCTCTTGGCACTGGGAGGCCATAAGGACGCTATTTTCTTGCCTGCCTGCATGCTGCTGTCTTCTCAGACAGCGTGGCTGCCTTTGCTGCTTGTTCTCCACGCATCCTCCGCTCGTCACCAGACTCTTAGCGGACTTCAGTATAATAGGAGTGAGGACTGGAGAGTGACCGGAGAAACAGTCTCAAAAACATTAGGAGATCCTTTTTGCACATCATAAAACCTGTAACAAATTCAGCACCTGAGTTTCTGTGGAATAAAAGGAAACGTTCAGTGCTCTTTCATTCCTTCCTTCCTTCCCCTTCCTCTTGCTTTGCTTTTCCTCAGGAGGTGAGACAAGACAACCAGCTCAGAGACAGTTTTTTAATGGTTTGCTTTCATGGAATTTGTGTGTAGCACTCATTTTCTTCCTGATCTCCAGGGGGGCTTTCAGATGGCTTGTGCTAGTAGGCCACTCAAAGGGCCTCTCCGTGTGATTGGTTTTCCAGCCAAACCAGAAGCATTGCAGCAAGCTCCACACCACCTTTCACCCCATCTCCTTCCCACCCAAGGTTTATTGCATGCACCAGTGCAGCTTTCTACCCACAAACACTTTTTATACGTGTCATACTTAACTGAATGGAAGCTCGTAATCGATCTGCTCTGCACTTCAGTCCAGCTCATTCACTTTCAGGAAAAAAACAAGGCAACTCAGCAGGGAGCTCTGGCCTGCTGGTGAAGATCCCCTCTTGCAGAACTGCTCACCTGGTATGTCATCCAGGAAAAGCAGCAGCAAGATCAGGAGGAGCCTCTGGGTGCTGATCTGGAAGTGACAGATTTGCATTTAGCATCCACGGGTGAAAAACCTGCTTTAAGTGACTTGGTCAGTGACAGATGCAGCGGCAGGAGCAGATATGCTATCCAGTAGTCAAATTCCTAAGGCACCATGTAATCTTCTCCCTTCTTGCAACCTGCTGCCCCATGGGCTGCATGTCTTCCAGCTAAAGGAGTACTTGGGGTACGGACTCTGCAGCCGAGGTCTTTCTTCACAATAGATTCTTCATTAATTTTAACAGCAGAATCATCCTGTGCACTACATGAGGATGGGGACTTAGGGAAAATATTAGCATCATCATTTAATTAAAGATGGATCATAATAATAAAATCTGCACAAAGAGGCTGGCATGGGATTACAAAGAGAACCTTAATTGTGAAATTCTTCCTATTCAACTTTGAGTCTTTGATTTTTCCATCTCAACACAATCTTTTTAACAGCTTTGGCATGTAATTTCCTGTTTTGAAAAAAGAAAATTAGGAAAGACTGAAGTGTTATCATTCAGCTTCACACTGACACCTGTATGTGTCACCAGCAAAGCTGGAATCTCTTCTATCTGAGACTCTTCTCACTTGACCTGAAGTATTAACTGAGAGAAATGATAGGTTGCACTCTACCCTGCTCACTGAAGGCTAAGTATGAGAGGAAATTGGTGAAAATATACTCCTCTGTAGGGAGCACATGCAAACTGCAACTTTTCAGAGGCCTAGAAATTAGGTAAATTTTCTTTGTCAGAATAGTGAGATCCCAGACTTTCAATCCCAGCTTCAAATGAGGAGTACTGCCAGTGATTTCCAAAGAGGAGAAGACCTTTTTTTTTCCTTATGTTCGAGAGAGTTTAAATGTTTCAGCTGAAACTACCTATTTAAAAAAAAAAAAAGTGAACTCCAAAAGAGAAACAATCCAGAAAACAACAAACCATGTTTCAGAAGACATCTGAAGGCAGTCTCACAATGAACAGCCAAAGCTTGATGAAAGTTACACAAAGGTGAAAACAGGACCTTCTCATTCGAAACACTGGATGCCTTTAACAACCAAGAGCGCCCCTCAGTTGCTCAGGTGTCCCTTGCCAGGCAGAGGATAATCATCTCCACTTCTTTCAGCAAAGTCTTTTAGACCTACTGCTGAAAACGAAGAAACTGTCATCATCACCAATCCTATCTATGGTGCTTATTAATATTATTTGGAAGAAAAACAGGGCTTTGTTCCCACACCGGATTTCCTAACAATGAACCTATAGATGACATCCTATACATAAGAATGGAGTTTCCCTTTTGGGATGAGCCGACAACCGTCTTGCAGTCAGGGCTTTGCCCTGCAGCCAGCACTTGCCAGGCAGCTGAAGATGCTGGCAAACACACTCCAGTGCTGATGTCCTGGGCATCTCTGCCTGTCCTGTTGCTGGGCGTTTTGAGCACCACTTTGTGCTGTTGTGGACAACCCCACCGGGTGCAGATGATAGTGAACTGTGGCCCTTTGCCTCTGCCAGCATCCTAAATAGACACTGGTGAAGACCTAAAGCACTGCCAACGTGCATTTCTCTTGTAAAGAAACCCAGCAGTGGGTGCAAATAATAGAGTGGCACAAAACACCTTGAGAGCAAATGGTCATTTGCGTGTAAGTTATTAACAAACACATCTAACTCTGTTTGCAACCAACAGGATTCAAATATTGTTATTTTTCTGGCTGCGCCAATCCCTGGTTTTCTTTATTGTACTTTTAAATTCAACACAACAGAGGGAAACTGCTCATGTTCAAACTTCTTGACATTATTGTCAGTTTATTTCCATGAAGCTGAACGCTGAATATTATGAAACAGCTCAGGAATGCTGGACGTAAAGGGAGATTTCCTTTTTTTCCCCTTCAGCTGAAATATCTTTTGGCAATAAATCCCCACCGGAAATGTGCTTTCCCTGATTCCCCGGCTTAATTAGCTCAAACAATGTAAGATATGTAACACTGACCACCATGGGAAACCTGATAACAAAGAACAGAGATACAATGCAAGCCTTTCAAACAGATGCAGCCAGAACCCTGCTAAGACAAAAGTGGATTCAGTGCGGTGTCAAGCCTTTTCTTTCTTTACTGCTGCAGGAGACTCTAGCACTACGGTGAGGCAAGTTAAACTCTGCCATGATTTTCCCCAGTAATGATCTAAAATGGCCAGTTCCTCTGTAGTATGCAGGGCACACATCAGTATTTTCGTCAAGGAAGAGACAGCGACTAATGCTGCAGCTCCTCAGCACTCCCAGTGCGTTCACTGCTCATGCCATAGGGAAGATCATGAGAAAACTGACCCCAAAACTGGCTGTTCATGTGGAAACAAGCAGTGTTCCTGGTTGGCAAGACTGCATGCCCTCACGTGCTCCTTCCTGAGAGAGGTGAGTCTGCAGTCTCCTCAGGATTTCTTTCCTGGGCCACCTGAAGAGCCCTACATCCCCCCTGCTCTCGCTGAGCATTTGATCCCACCCCCCCATCCTCCTTCAGCAAAGTTTGTACAGAAGGACGGTGGGCCAGAAGGATGTGCTGACTTGGGTTGTGAATACACTTTTCCTTCTTGCCTGTCCTCATTGTGTCACTGCTCCCAGGGCCAGTTCCCCAGTGCTAGCCCTTGCTCGGTGCTGGGGTACTGCAGTAGCTGTGGAGCGGAAGGAGGATGAGGAGCACAAGCAGTGAATGAGGAAGGACAGCGGTGCTGCAAGACCAAGTAACAGCTCTGTAGCAGCATGAAATACAGTCCTTCCTGCAGACAAGCAGAATTGGGACCCTACTTAGGTCAGAACAGAGTTAATGTACAGGGTCTGGATTAGTGTCCACAGTGTGGATGGTCCTGGTGCACATTAAAGCTGCTCTCCCCTGACATTGTTAAAGATGCCAGAGCAGAAAAGGAACTTGAGGCTTTTGCCTATGTTTCCGTTTTTAGTTTATATTTTTTAGGTTTAGACATACTTATAGACTTTCTTTTTCTTTTACTTACATTAGAAGCTTCAGTCTTATCACTGCTGTTCCTCAAAATACCTTATGGACAACAGAGAACTGGCCAGGATCATAATGTCACAGGGTCCCAGGTATGGAAGTACAAGTAAACAGAGTCAAGAACAGGAATCTCTTAGTCAGAGCGTTTGTAGTTTGCTGTTCCTCTTGGCTTTGTCATTACCTGTGTAACTCAAATGCCTTGCGGGAGAACAGTGGAATAACTTTGGCCAGGTCCACCCAGCAGAGCTCTGTTGACTCAGCAATGTCCATCAGGGACATAAAACCAGTCAGAGAGCCGACCTCCATCTGTGCCTGGTCTGCCAGGGCCAGACACGGCAGGGCTGTGCTTTACTGGCTCAACTTGTTCCACCCGTGCATGGGTCCAGAAGCATGTGTCTGCTGAAAGTGTATGTCCTACCAGCACAGCCCTTCCTGGGTACACATGGCTCTTCAGAAGAGGCGAGAAAGCTCTAAATCCAGAAGAAATCCTCCAGGAGGGCTTCTAGACAAAACAGAGAAACAGCAAGTCCAACCAGCTCAGGGTCCAGTGACTTGCATATTCCTAATACAATATCAGGTAGAGTTAAGAAAGCCCAACATCTGTCTCTTGGGCATCCTTGCTCATTGCAAAGAACCAAAGGTCACAGGCCCACTTTTCTTCTGTGGTTTCCCTTTGAAGCCCAAGTGTCATTGCTGCATCACAGGGCCCCACATAGAAGGTCCCGTTTGATCCAAATCCGTAGGTGACTAGCTCTTTTTGGCATCTCTGGTGATCACCTTTGTATTGCAAGGCCAGTTGCATCTGACTGATCTGTTAAACAAATGAGATTCATCCCTCTGGCTCTGCTAAAACCCCACTCTAGCCCTCAGTTGGGCAAAGCACAGGCACTCCAGCTTTATTTATATTAATGTAATTATAGATAGGTCAATATTGAAATGGCCAACTTGTGCTGTAGGCAAAATAAACAAATGCTTCTCTGGTGTTCAGTGCATCATGGGTTTTTTTAATTATAGCCTGCACAATAACTCTAGACCATATCTAGAAAAGGTGGAACTCTTAGGTCTCAGAGACAGTAAGTGCTGCTCATTTTGGAATATAACAAAGTGAGAGAATCTACAGAGTATGAAATAATTCTATACCCCAAGTATGAAAGTATTTCATTCACCAGGTATGAAATCTCAGTCTCACAAAAATCATTGGCAAAATTGCCACTAACTTCTGCAGAAACAGCACTGCGGTCTGGAAGGATGTGTGTGTGTGCAGTGAACAAATACAAGAAGCCTAAGGAAAGAAAAAGAAGTATCAGGAACATAAAGGAGATTACAAAATCTACCACGTCTGTCATGAGTGGGCAGCCACATGTGTCCTGCATCTGGTTCTCTAAATTAGTCCCATACATGGCTGTAGCATCACTTCCAAAAAGATCTCAATTCATGAAGTCTTATAGAGCTGTTATTAAATTCTGCTTTCTAGGTACAGCTGTGCTTAATTTCTGCCTATATAGACCTTGGTTTCAGCAGAGATTTTGAAGATGTTCCTATTATCACTGCAATTCTGGTAAAAAAGAAAAACTTGCATGAGAAAACAAATATGCAGAGCTGCTGCCTCATCTATTTTTCCAGCCAGGCAACCGACTATGCTGCCAGTAGAATAAAACCAAAACCCCTGGTTTTATGCAGAAGAGCTGGTGTGAACATTTTCTTTGGTTTGCCTCCAGAGGGGCTAGCAGCCTTCTTGAGATTTGGGTCTGATTGTTCACTGTTTTCTCAAAAAGAGCTCCCGCAGGGCTCTGGCAGAGTTGGGTTTGTAACTTCTGAGGCTCCGCACCTGGAGGCCAGCCAAGCCTCTGCCTTTGGGTGATACATGCTCTCATTTAATGGGAACCTACTGCCCCCACCCCACACATGCACAGGGTTCCAGGCAGAAGGTACCACCGGAGAAAATTACAGCTTCACTGCCACACAACAGTTGCTTAGGAGCAGTCACACAGCTGTGGGATGCATCAGATCCATTGGGCACATGGCAGGCAACTGGATGACTCTTGCACAGCAGACCTCTTGCACCCTATTGCTCACATATGGGGTGGCTCTGCACCCCAGGTTCAGTGAGTTCATCTGGGCTGGTGTGCCTGGAGCTGGTGAAAGGACTAACCCTCCAAATCACTGCACAGCACTCTGTCATTGTCACCAGGCTCCCTGTGTACTTGGCATGATGACTCAATTAAACCAAGATTTTCAGTCTGTTGCCTGGTGTTTCATTGGCTCGGGTTCACTAAACAGACGTCTCCAGAAGGTCAGCTCCACAAGGTAAGGGAGCACATGCCAGAAAAAAACAAGTGTGCTTGCTTTGTGCACTTTTGCACAACTTCACCCCTGCTCAATCCAGGTGGTTGCAGAAAATAGAGAAGTATCAACTAAGACTTTGGATACCTCTAGAGCTTATGGTGAAAAGAAAAAAAAACATAAGAAATACGTTCCTAAACTAAGAAACATATATTAGTATTTAGCCACTAAAGTGCATGATGTGATTTTGCATCCAGAGGATTGAATTCAGTTGTTTTCTTCTTTAAGTTTGCAGTCGGGCTAAAGGAAGACAAACTCATCGAATCATTTTAACTGACTTCTGTTATTGGGGAAACTAGAATATTTCAGTGCTTCAGTACTGATGATCTTAAATTTATAGAAAATAGTCAAATAGTCTTTCTGAAGATACACACACTTCTCTTCTCCTGGTATATTTCTGATCTTTATTTACCATGCAGACAAAAAGAACCCAACCCAAACATTTGGCTTGCTGGAAAAGTGCAGACATCACTAACCTTATTCAGTAGCTGTTTCTCTGGATTCAGTACTACAGCACCAGGGCCGAAGGCAGCAGTGGTTGGTGAACTTAGGAAAGAAGGCCTCTTTGAAACCAAAGTACTCAGCTGAACATTTTCTTTCTCTCTCATCCATCCCTTCATGTGAGCTGTGGCTGTGGATATAAAATAGCTTGGTCTCCTCTCCATGTGCCCAAAGCTTTATCCTGTCCCTGTAAGATTATGGTGTATCTCTAGGTAATCGCTGAGCCCTAACTCAAGAGATGGCCAAACAGGACAGCCACAACATCAAGGAACCAAGGAACAGGCTCCACTGACATCCCAGGGAGTCAGTCCAAAGTCTCTGAGGTGAACACCCCAATCTTTCCAAACAACAGGTCTATAAGTTGTGGCTCATGTCTGTGCAACACATACATACACATATAGCTATTTTCTGTACTGCTAGCTTCCATGCCTTCTAATAATTAAGTCAGTCTTCCACTCTGAAGGGCAACTGATTGTCACAGAAATTTCTTTTAATGTGTTCTTTTTGCACATACCCATCTCTAGATAGCTCCAGGACTCAATTCATCTTGCCAATCATCAAATTTCCAAAATGAAGTCTTTTCTTATGAACACTGCATAAGGACAAAATCAATCTGCCTCCCACCACACTATGTGAATAAAACTGAGGCTGTAGGATGATGCCAAACCAGGCATTTGTGGAAACATTTAAGCATTTTCTTCGTTCCTTTGGACTGTCTTGAAATTTGAACACGTACTTAAAAATATTAGTCCATCACAAAGCCTTTCACTAACTTGTTTTAACTGATGAACCAAATCTTAGTCCACTTTGTGTCAGTTGACATTTTGAGCAACTCATGGTCCCAAGACACTGATGAGAAAAAATGAAGACTACAGTTGATCAGATAAAGGGCCCTGGGCCTGTAAGGTGCCCCCTGAGAGCAAGTTGTTAAACCCCAATGACACCTCAGCATGGACTGAAAGGTGGACCTGTGCAAGCTCCACTTCCCCAGATTAGATTTGACACCACTGCAGAGTCACTGCCTTATGGCATTGTACTGACATCAGCAGTCAGCAACTTTAAATAAAAGTAGAGCTCTTGTTCACATTCATTGAGTAAACGTTGTTATTGCCTCCCAGCTGTTTGTTACCACCCGTCTGCTGGGCTACAGCCTCTTGACAACAAAGTCAACAGGAACTGGTGTCTGAGCCTCAGCCATTATAATTTAGACACAGTACAGTCTAGCACCTTAGCATGAACCCTCCCTTCCCAGTGCCTTGAACTAAATACACGATGAGGTACAAGCTGGAGTCTGAGATGTGGGTACGTACTCCCCACTATTATTTCTGTCCCGGAGGGGTAATGGTCTAATGCCAAAGCAGGGGCATGAGCAGGGGAACAAAATATGCCGAAAAGACAAATGAAAAAGTTCACAATATTTTACCCCCAGCCACTGCTGCTCAACAATAAACAAAAGTGAATGTGGTGTGGGCTCTACAGCAGCACTCAGCATCAAGTGTCCCACTGCTGGTAGGGTCCCCAGCCCAGCCCACGCTGGCGGTCTAAGCTCCCACGGGCTCCAGCAGAACTCTGGGATGAGCCACAGCACCAACTGCTGAAGGCATAGCCAGACCTGCAGCCAGAAGCTGCTGTCCCTCTTCTGCAAGGCCCCACCACCCACCATGGTTTTACCCAAAATCACTCCAGCTCAGAAGTGTCAGTTCTCGTCCCCTATCAGATCTCTTGTGTTCCCATCCGCACTGTCCACAGCAGCACTCTCTTGTGCTTGCAACCAAGCTACCTCTTCAAGGACACTTTTGCCAACTGCTTTAAAAAATGCAGACCCAGGCCAAGTGCTCCATGCTTTTGGATGCTGCCATACCTTGTAGAGCCATTACTGCAAAGTAGCATAGAGCAATTTTATTATGGAACTCACATTTGAATTTTTAATGTTATTTCCATTTCCCCAGTCAGGTTTAGATTTTCATTTCATTATTACAGTTTCATTATTGCAATATAGTTTTTTTATTATTGCTGCTAATTATTACTTAGGTCCACTGGTTAATAGGTTCATCACTGCTTGGAAACTTCCATTTTAGACCTGGTCTGGATAAATATCAAAAGGTTTGGATACTTTTCCAAAAGTTTTGAATATGCAAAAACGTCTATATTCCTGGAAAGGAATGGAAGTTAGCATATGAAAGAGAAAGAATCAGACAAAGTAGGCCAAATTAAAGGACAGCTCTAGTACCTCCCATCTCTGGGAGAGTTTCCTTAAAACTGAGACACAGTGTGTTTCTGCAGACCCTGTGTTAATTTAAAATGTTTGTATTGCATCATTAACCTTTATTATCAGGCTTTCTGTAATGGTCAGTGTTACATGTCTCAAGCCATGTGAGCTAATTAAGTCAGGAACTGCAATTTTTTGAGTGATATCACAGATGAGTCCCACAATAGCATTCCCACAGTATTTCATCATCTTAGGCTCTGGCTGTATTTATGGAAAAAGAAAAGTAAATTAATTTTTGAAACTTGGTCTAGTTGAAATCTTCACAAAAATATCTGTGCAAGGCCTCCTCTATAGAAAGAACTGATGGGGAGGAAGCCCTTTGTTGGGAATTTTAGAATAAAATACTTTGTTGATGGTCAGCTCTTCTCAGCACAGTCTCATTTATCTCTCCTGGGAAGAAAGCTAACTTACATTGTTGAAAGTGTTGTAGACAATGGCCGTGTGTGTGTCCTTCCATGGCCAATGAGGACACAGGTGCCTCCGTCCCCTCCATAGTGATCCCCAAGACATTTGCACGGGCACCCACCCAGGGCAGCCAGGGCAAGGGAGCAGCTCTCCTCTTACCATCCAGCTTGGGCTTGGGTTGGACTTGAGCTGGGTTCAGTCATGCCGTGGTCACACAAGGTCCAGCCAAACACAATGTTGTCATGGTAGACTACAACCCAGCAGAGCACTTGGCTGAGGATATGGGGATGCCCTACGAAACACTGAAGGAGCTCGAGGCAAAAAAACCTGAAATCTGAGGGCACCCGAACATGTTTGGCCTTGAGTTTGTGTGACGTTGGGGGTGTGAGACAAGCCAGATCAATGAAGAAAGTAGATTTGTCTTGAACAATGAAAAGCCTTATAGTGAAATCTCCCTGTCTGTCTGGGGGATGCTGCCTTTTGCAGCAGCTGAAGAAGGAACGGACATCCTTCCATGTCATGGAGGCAGAGAAGCACTCTGGGGATGCCATGTTACAGTTGTTAGAAGTTACACAGAGTTGTTTCGAGAAAATTTATGCCCAGTTCTGGCTGCTCATTATGGCTATTGAAGAACGTTTGGATTTGAATCCACTTTTTGAAGAGCCACATATGGATACATTCAGATTTTGTATCAGTTTTGCTTACTGTAGAAGAAAAAGGCCCATGAAAGCTGCCAATTTAAAATCGTTTCACACAAAACCACACTTTTCAGTCTGTACCAAAAATTTACCAAGGTCTAGCATAACCTAAGTGTAACTGTGCAATTTCCTCGTCAATTCTGCAGTTATTTCAGTTATTTCTGCATAGGAATGGCAAGTAATTAACAGCACTATCCACTAAAGTAGAAATGTTTATTTCAGAAAATGCTCAAGCAGAATTGACATCAATTGACCATGTCAAATATCCCATAGCTTTTCTAGTTTGTTTTTTCCCCCCCCATATTTGATTCTTAATGCTGTGAGATGCTGGGCCATGTGTGCACAGAGATTATAAGCAGTCACGGTGTGGTTTACTTGCTGATACAGAGTTAATTCAGTTGTCTCCTTCAAGTGAATTTACATCCTTCCATCTTCATATAATGCCTTTGCGTAGGAACTTAGGACATGTATCAGTTTGATTACATGAGAAAAGGCAATCCAATCCAATGAATTAATCTGAAGTAGAAGAAATTTTGGTGCCAGAAACATCCCTACCTGCTAAAATGGAGCTGAAAAGTGAATTATTTGTGTTTCAATATATCCAGGCAAAGCAGCAAACTCCATTCAATTTCACAAGGGCAACTTTAATGAATTTTCTCTCTAGGTACAAATGAGTGGAGAATTTTTCCCCGTGTGACAGACACTTTCTCTTTCTACGGTGCTTTTCTAATCAACAACATCTGTGTACCTTATTTCAACTTATGCAAGAATTGGACAAAATAGCTTCACCCATTAGAGAATGTATAATTCAATTGGATTCATTTTCCCGTTTACATCAGCAGTAAATTTAGTTTAAAATACATTACATATAGCATAGGCAAATATAGCACCCTGAATTGAGAATGAATTGTAATTACTAGACTACAGTTTTCTCCCAGTCAGTCCTAAAGAGTACTTGTTTTCCTTAAGACTTAATTATTGTACACCCTAAACATGACATCTCCTACCTCTCATTTGGCTATGGATAAAGGTTTAAAGGATCTCTTTTCTGGCTTATGAAGGAGAATAGTTTCAACATCTAAGATGTAAACATTTGTGAAAATATTTGATCTGAAATAATATATTGTACATTAAGCTGTAATGAATCAAATTCCTATTATTTCTCTTGCTGATGGCATAGGTATGGAGTATAAATTCAGACATGTTAGTAATTGTCAATTCATTCCTTCTCCTTGAAAATCAATGAAAATTAAATCCATAATTTATAATCCACATTTAGAATTGCGCTTAATAGCTGATGACATGATATGACCTATGGGGAGAAAATAACAGAAAGACCCTCAAGTTGAAGAAATTCAAGCCCAGACATCTAGGGAAAATAATCCAAAACTCAGTTATTCCTCAGAAAGGAAAATGAGGAAACTAATGCTGAAAGAAGCCTGAGGGTGATAATAGAGCGCGCATTAAATGTGACTGAGCAGAAAAAAAAGAGAAAGGGAAATTTTTGGCTGCACATTCAAAGACATCACCTCCTGGAAAAAGGAAGAAAAGGTTCCACTCCATATGGCTTTGGTGTGACCACACTAGGAATACTAAATTCACTCCTGGGCACCTTATTAGCATCTAAAAGGGCAGGTTCAGTGGAGAGCAACAAGAGTGTCTAAGGGGTTGTCTGAGCTTACTTCTAAGGAAAGATTAAAATAGTTTAGGGGTGGGTTGGGGCACTTTTTATTCCCATGGAGCGGCACTTTAATTCTTCTCCTATCCTTTTCCCCTACATTTTAACAGTCCTACTTACAAAGCAAAATACTATGTGCAAGTGTGTAAAATTCTGGCCCTAAAGATATATGTATCAGCTAAGTTCCAAGAGACATGTATGGATGTTGGAAGGGTTATTAACACCAGTGGGCACAACTTGCAACAGGATGATATTTTTAAAGGCAAAAATGGAAAAGAAAATGAAAACTTATTGGCAGGTGTGTTTGGGTATTGATTACTCTCATGAATGAAGTGGTGCATCTCTCGACACATTTAAAGCTATGCTTGCGAAGCATCAGTGACTGTGCTTAAGAGAGCAATCTGGCACTGGTCAGAAGATGGACTAGATGACTTAGTGCATCTGCCTTATTTCTGCTGGCACTGACTTAGAAACTTCGAGAGACAGGGAGTTACAAGACAACCTGGTAATAAATATGCACCACTGTCTAATGTACTATTTAGCCAAAGCCCAGACAATTCCTGAGGTACACTTCAGGGCCTCATAATGGCTAGAGGGCTAAACACCTTACAGTCCCACCTCTGTCCATCTGGGGCATTGATAACATTATGCAGTATAAACAAGAAATCAGTCAGTGATTCTGAGCTGCAGTGTTGGGGAGACTCTTCGCATCTGCTAGACATATTGTTTAGATCAGCCTGGGTTTAAGCCTACTAAAACCTCCCCGGGACTGTTGCTTTCACAGAGATTCTCTGCTGTGCTCTCTTCAAGTCGTATCTTCCCCTTCCTCCTTACCCAGGCCCAGGGCTACCATCAGGAGATGGATCATCACCACTTCAGTCAGGGGAAAAAGGGTTCAGATCCTCTGATGGACAGATCTGCCACCCCTTGATACCGAAGACATTCAGCGGTGATGGTAGGTATTGGCCAAGTGGGGCTCCTACGCTGACCCCAAAGCCCAGTCGCACCCCACTGGAGGATGCCTCCCCCACCCTGCCCTCTCTTCTCCAGTGCTCCAGCAGGCTTTGTTAGCACCTTCTGCCTTTTGGCAGAATGGTTTATTTTCCCTCCATAAGTCATTAAATCTCTATTGATTTCAAGCAATTGGCTCTCCACACTGTGCAGACTTTGTTATAAATTACTGGTAGGGAGCGTGAGTTGGCTTGGCTCCCCGTCTGGTGTATTTAGCAGCAAGTTTTGGGTGTGTGTTTCTCCTGTTGTTGCTCTCATTGTGGTCCCCATGCAACGACAGCAGCCTTTCTGCTTTTCTCCAGAGCTGAGCATAGGAAATTTCCTTAGTCTGGGTTCCTGAGGAGAAGCCAATTCATATTTATTCATGCTACCTCTTCTCAGTGTAAATTTCCTAAGAAAGCGTGTCTCCCAGAACCCCACCCCAGAACCCCAGAAGAGGCACATACATATTAAATTACTGCCCTTCAAAATAGGCTAGGGAAAAAAAAGTCACAGATCCTCTTGCTTACTTTTTAACCACTTTAAGGCGACACGATGGTGTCTCTTAGCTGTGAAATTACCTATACCAGCTAACTTTGCTTCCCTAAAAAAGAAGGTCCTCTCTGTGAAATGGAATCAGCACAGTGAGCTTTCTCTGGTTTTCCACAGCCCTTTCTGTATTATATATCCTGTTGTCACTGCAGCCTTTTAGCCACTTGGGAAGTCTCAACCCTGGACAAAATCAGGCCTAGCAGCCAGCTTCCTTCAGGGCTTACTGTGAAGATCAGCTTCACAGAGGGTTCTGAACTGAGATCTACACAAGTTTGGATCAGGTGTGGAACAACCAACCTGCAGTGATCTCACAAGAAGAGTTTCCACGCTTTCTTTCTCCTTCAGGGACACCTGCAAACCTTTGTGTTTCTTGTTACCAAACACACAGTGTGAGAGGTGGTAACAACTTTCCCAGCATTCATCCTTAACTATTTGTATCATATTTTCTCTCCCTTTCATAATCTTTCCAGTAGAATATATTCTTACTATTTATTTGTAAAAAGCTAAGGACAGACAAGGGACTCTACAAATGGCAATGAAGAAAAAAGTTTTCCTCAAGAATGTATATTTCTGCCATATTCATTTCAACACTCTCCTTTCTTATATTCTTCTTATCCTCAGTCACTGAACACAGTTTTCATGGTGGTAGCAAACAGTGTAGAGAGACAAAAAAGGGTACGCTGGAGAAAAGGAACGAGCAAAGGACAGAGAAATAAACCAGGGAACTTTCTTCTGAGACATTTATTAAAGACCATGGGAAGATAAACTGATTCCATTTAAAAAAAAAAAAAAAAGTAGATCTACTTTTCAGAGCAACCACAGTCAAAACAAAGACAGCCAGGAATTTCTGAAGCAGAAAATCTGGAATCTGAAGATCTCTGCAGATACAGAAACACAGAGAATTGGGAGGAGATAGAATAATAACATTTAGATTAATAGTGAATCTTCTGAGTTTGAAGACCCAGAGCAGAAGGCAGAGATGAGCTTCCAAGCTGGTCCCTTGACCAGGGAAGGAGGTGCAGTTGCCATTTCACAGGCAGCAATAGATCTCTTCCTATATTGGATGTTCGGCTGTCTCATAGAGATGCTGTTGCCCAGTGCTGTTCTTGAAACAGAGAAAGCTTTTCCCTAGATCCCCCATGGCATCTGATCAGCCCTTCAGAGAGGGCCACTGGGAATTTTCATTACCAATTGGACTGAAAGCAAAATTATGCAAACTGGACCTTAGTTTAATATTACATTGTTAAGCACACTGGCGTCGTCCTGTGTGAAGCCTCACATCATCCTTTTAAGTAGTAATTTTTTCAATGTATATATTTCACTAGGCAACAGACTGATTAAGTTTTTGACCTTTTAAAGTCACGCTAAATATTTCCCAGCTTTGCTATCTGAGAGCACAGTCAGCCCTACAAACATGAGATGGGAAAGGTTCACATTCACTTCAAGCGGTATTCTCTGTAACTGTTACACACACACATATATAGGTATGCATAGAAAATTGCACACAGAGGCCTGCCCTAGAGAGGGACTGTATACATAGATATATATGAACTAAGTACTTGTCTCTCACACCCATCCTCAGCGTGTGTGAGTGCCAGAAACTAGACATGACATGACACTCCAGACTGGAATGATGCAAGGGAGAAATATATTGCATTTATGGAAATAATTCATTTTCCTTGTCTGGGAGCCTCTTGAATATAAATAATATTTTCATTTATAAATTTCAAAGTGCTGTCCTAAGAATGGGTAAGAATCATTATCTTCATTTGACAGTTGGAGAAACAAAGAGCAGACTGTTTTAAGCAGCAGTCTAAGGTCACATGGAGTAAATGAAGTCAAACCTCATCTCCCGAGCCTGACTTTCCCTTGAGAGAGCATACCAGAGAGCACACCACTCACAACTTTATCAGCTGAAACTCTTCAGCACATAGGCTAATACTATTGGCAACCCTGAGCCTTCACAGATCAGGGCTGAGGTTTCAAATGATCAGTGGATTTGCTTTAAATGCATAAGATTAAAACCCTCAAATAAACACACTTGTGTTTCTTCTATTCTCCTTCTATTACCTGAGGCTTTGGAGGACGCTAAGGTAATGGTTTCCAGGTATTTCCACCACCAAAAGATCCAAGCATCTTTCCTTCAAAAAAGGGGAGAGCTCATTCCTCCTGCTCACGTTTGCCAGTGGGTTAACCCTGTGCCGTGAAGCTCTACGTCAGGCAGATACTGCTTGTGTGCACCCTTCTTACCTGCTGAAATCCGCAACTCTGAAGCGGTGGTGTTCAGTTTAAGGCTTTTTTTTTTTCCCTCTTAAGACCTGTCTTTTTCAAATGTCTCCAAATTAGACAATTGCTGGGGGCACTGATAGTTGTTTTCCTTTTAAGTCAGAAGCACTATTTGCTTTTTCGGTTCCTCAGCTGTTTTATGTCTTATTATGTTGAATCATTTTGAAAGCTGTATCTTCCATTTAAAAGTCGTATCCCATTATCTAGGAGGGAATTTGAAAAGGTCGGTGTTAAAAGAAAACACAGGCTAAAACAACCTCAACACGCAAGCCTTCACCACTAACTAACCCATGTGATACTGAAGGTTAATTAGACTTTAAGAAAATGTGCAGGCAATACATGTGGCACGCTACTGATAAAGTGACATTGCTCATAATAAATTAAATTATAGTAGAACCTCACTGAGGCACTAATCATGGGCAAATCACTAAAAAAAATAACATTTAGTCAGGCTGGGATCTCTTTAAATTAATAAACAAAGAAATAGAGTGCATTCTGGTCTGTGGCCTTCACCAGTTACCTTTCAGTTTTACTCAGTGTGAATGTATTTGCCTATATGTTGCAAAAAGAACAGTTGTAGGTGTATGACAGCACTGGAAATATTTGGGTGGTCTCCAAAGAGTATCAATTAGAAGTACGTTATTTAATAATTGTTTTTTACAGGGAACACAAGACATTTCAGTGGATTCTCCTTGCTCTGCCATGTCTGTTAGGATTTAGGTTTTGGAACAGACAGGGTATGTTCTGGGGAGAAGCACATATGGACAAAAAACTGAAATAAAGTAAGTCAAACGTTACCTTGATTTCATTTCTCTCTCAAAGTCTTAAAACTGCATGCTGGTACACATTTGCTGGAGTGTGAAAAATAAAGTATAGGTTGTTAGTGAATCTCATTTTTAACCGAAAAAGCTTGAGCGTGTGCCCTGTATATTCTATGGGCATGTGATCTGCTACATTAAGAAATAAATCAATCCAACGTGAGAACCCGGTTCTTGTTTTTCAGATAACTTGTTGACAGACTCTGGTAAATGCAACTGCTCAGATTCCTTCATGCTGTAACCCTTGGAAATGTTACAAACGCTTTTACAGCTGTAAGCCTGAAGATGCAGCACCACACGGAATCCATACTGCTAACACATGAATGGCCTTTAATGTCTGCAGAGCCTTCAATCAGCTCCATTATATTCCTCTGAAAGAAAGACGTGAAATGTATTTGACGCTATCACAGCTTCATTAGCTAGAAACTTCACTGGCATTAGCCAGACGTGCTATGGCAGGCAACCCTCACCTTTGGAAGAAAACAGATCTCATCTATTTGACTTCACTTCTTTGGAGAATTCAGAAACCCAGACAAGTCAAAATCCCATGTTGAAAGAAGTGTAAGGAGAAGAACGCAAAAAATAAAGAATAATTAATTTTACAAACTATGGTTTGACAGCACTTGGATAGCACATTGTTAAAGGCCATATGAAAAAGGCATGTTCTCCTTAAGAACAATACTAGGGGGCAAAAGTCATAGATACTCCCAGATATGTAATCTCAACATGAACACCATCCTGCAAAAATGCTAAATTGCAAGGAGCAGGCAACATGAAGGCATCATAATTCTAATTCAAACTCTTAAAGATAAAGCATTAAAATGTCTTAAACCAGACAATAGTGGCTGCCATTTCAGTTGATCATTAAACTTAATCCATCTGTTTGGAGCCGCAGCCCTGCCTGACTCTCTCTGAGTAGCGTCTGACGTCCACACCATGATTAAAACACTCACACACACACAGATATCTGGCTGGACTGTCTTGGAAAATTAAAATGCATTTTCTTCCTTTGCATTCTTCTGAAACACATCCCTTATTTAACCCAAACCTTCAAAAGTGTGTCCTTGTCATCACAAAACTGAAGAAAATGCTGGAAGTTGGAGCACATCTTTTAATGGTTTCCAGGCAGCCTATATCAGCCCGGAGCAAAGGAGGGGTCTGGTAAGCTGTCTTCCATCTTCTCAACTATTCTTATCTCTAGTTCTGTTTCTAAGGTCAGTAAAAACACACAGAAGTGATTATGCAGGGACTAGCTCTGAGGGATTATGCTATTTGTCAAAGTAATAACAGTGAATTCAATATGCGTAAATCTCTTCTCCCTGTGCAGTAGAGCTGTGCTCTGGGATACCAGTGGGATACTGATAGGAGTCATTTCCTAGGCAGCTTACCTTTGGGGGGTAGTTTGTGGTTGATATAATAAGAAACCCAAATTTTCTAAGCACCCCCAAGTTGCAAGGGAGAGTCCCACAGGCCCTTTCTGCTAACAAAAACAGCCGAGTAACAATGCATTTTTGTCAATGACCTGGAAGAAAATATAAAATCCTCACTGATAAAATTAGCAGATGACACAGAGACTGACAAAGAGGTCACTGATGCAGAGCAATCTATTAGTAAGCAAAAGCACAGTTTTTAATACATCTCGATAGAAAGGTGTAAAGAAGCTGTGCCTGTAGGAGGTCATTACAGAATGGGGGACTCTGTCCTGAAAAGCAACGACAGTCTGGTCATGGTGAATAGTCAAGTGACTACCAATCCTCAGGGAAATGCAGTGGCCAAAAGACCAAGTCTCTAAGACAAGAGTGGGAGAACCTTGGGATACAGAGGCTACATTTTGTATTTTGGCCCTGGTTCATCCAGTGAAGGCCTAAAGCCATCCGCGAATCCTAAGTCCACCTGTGAACCCTCATTTTGCAAAAGCAACCTGTCTATTGGGAGTGACTCCACTTCTGGGGAACTGCCAGGGAGCAGAAGTGGTGGGTCAATACAACACTTTGGTGGGGATCTAACTTGCATCTTTGTGGGTGAGCTGTACAGATGTGTGCCTACAGATACCAGCCACGCCATGTACCTTGGCCTTTGCCTCCCGAGATCTCTGATGGGACGCATAAGGGCTGCCAGAATTTGGGTTCCCAATGGGGAACACCAGCTTCCCATGTGTCACAGTGTCCCAGAGGCTGCCATGTAGATGTGTGGAACCAGTCAACAAGCCCAACAGCTTTAGTCCCCCCCATTGCCTTGTACCTCGGGCACAGTCTACATGCAGCCACTTCGTTTGGTCCTGGTGTCTGTAGTCCAGAAAGGTGTCAATAAGTTGTAAAGCACAGCATGTTTGGAAAATTTGCTTTATGTAGTTTAAGATTGACTGTCACAGGGAAAATGCAGGACTGGATTTGATCAGTCTGTAAGAACACAGCTTCATACTGGACTGTGTGGTACAGACAGTGGAGGTGTAACACCACCCAGAAGCTGCAAGCAGAAACTGGACAAGTTCAGACTAGACTTTAGAAGTGCTGATGTTTGACTACTAGAAGAACCTCCCAAAGGTTTTGCGGGGTTCCCTGGCCCTGGCAATTTTTAAATTGAGATTAGGTTCCTTCTAGAAGAGGATCAGACGAGTTAAACTGTAGTACCTCTGACCTCTTCATGCACTCCACGAAGTCCACGCTCAGCTTTCCTTTCTTTTACCCATTCCAGAAAATTTCAGTGATTTTTTTGCTGACTTTCCTTCTAAACTGGATGTTTCAGAGGGCAGTCATAGGCTATGCTTGGTGAGATGCCAAAGGAATTCACCCCCTGTATGATACTATATTGCTAGTGAGCATAAGGAATCAAGGCAGGCTTTAATGGAGAAGTCAAGCCAGGTCTCTTCTGTCATACAGACCAGGAATAAATCTGGCACTTCCCATTTGAATAAAGATTAGTTTTTTTACAAATCCTGTTTGGAGGAGAGCCAGAGAGGCAAGATACAACTATCTGAGGGCCCGGCTAGAATGGGAAGTGTCATTTGGGGATGGGGATCCAACAGAGGCTCAACTAATAAAATCCTCTGGGGATGGCAGTTGCACGCAGGAATTTGGTTGTCAGTACATGAAGCTATAAATAGCCTTTTGGACAGCCTGGAAGCTCACATGGTTATTGCTTGTTATTTTAAAATGCTAATGTGTATTTCATGTTCATGAAAGACATGAGATTGCTGGTGAAGACCTGTCTAGCCACACATAGGATAAGCAAGAAATTCAGGTTCTTCCATCCCACTCAGCCTTGCCATGGAAGAAAGATCAGGTCCTGGTAAGTTTTGGTCGTTGTGAACAATTTAGCCCCCAGGGCCCTCTGATGGCCTATGCCAACTCTGATATTTGCTCTGTGGTACAGATATATATCACCTGGAGACCAGACTGGCATCAGCCTTTCCTTGTTTTCCCCCTTACTGTCGAGAAGGGAAAAAAAAAATAGCTGCAGCACCACAAGAAAAGGAACAGAGATTGTTTAATGTTCACAAGGACATTTACAGGATCTCCCACCACATCTTTAGTTATTGTATCTTACTAGAACAGCCCAAAATGGATACTTAAGCAAAACACGGGGCTTCAATAGTGCATTGGATGGTGAGATCATCACGTTAGGGCTGCTGGTTTCTGAAGAATTGACTTGTGTCTTCTTGACTCCTAGCAAGCCCACCCACCTTTTGGTGCCCCTTCCCAGCCCCATGCACCTAAAGCCCAAATGGAAGCAGAGAATCATAGAATCACAGACTCCTCACGGTTGGAAGGGACCTTTGAGATCATCAAGTTCAACCATAATGGCTACATCCTGGCTATTTACAGATTCCTCATCTTACCATGAAATTCATTCACATTAATTCCAGTCAGGAGGAAAAATCAAGTTCTTTGGGAAGTATCTTTTTTATTTTATTTTTTACATCAGCTTTTATCATTAGAAACCACCGTAAATTGGTTTCTGGGCTGGATGAGTCAGATGGTGCTGATAATCATTAGCACTGCATTAAAAAAAAAAAAATCAAATACTTCTTGTAAACATCTGACTTAAAAAGTAAAAAACCAAAACGCTAATCGGTTAGAAGCCGACAGGCATTATTAGCAATGGGCCCTTTCACACAGAAAGAGGCTTATTACCAGGCTTTTGCAGCAGCTGGCATGAGCCTGGCCTGGTGCCAGCAAAGGGTGTCCTGCAAACACCATCTTTCCCCCTGATTGTAGGAAAAACACCAGCGAGACAGGCTGATGTTCCCTCCTGCACCCCGGCGTAACCTACTGCCATGGAGCCCTGCAGGAGTTCTGTGTGTCTGTGTGTGTAATGGGGATGGTGCCAAAGGGGGGAAAAAATAGTCAAAAAAATAGTCAGTTTTGCCTTTTCAGCTGGCAGGGCTGTGAGCAGGGATTGTGGGATGCTTCGAAAAGACAGGGGTAGAAGGGCAGGGGGACATGTTGTGCCGCGTCGTTGAAAGGTAGGAGAGGCCACCTGGGAAGGAAAGAATAAATTAATCACAAATTGCAGCCACGTGGAGATCTTAGGTCAAATTGGATTTGCTAAAGGGTGTTGTGTTTGGGTTGTTTGTTGGGGTTTTTTTGGTTGTTTTTTTAAATAAGCAGAAAATTACCCTCTGCGTGATACATGGCATAGTCTTCAGCTCCTGGCTCTGCCCACACTCGGATGTCGAAGCACATTTGCGGTTTCCTGAGACCTACTGTTGTTTGCTTGCTTTTTTTGGCCAGGGACTTTTCCATATGATTACACTCTAAAAGTGTGCCATAGATTACACGGTCGATAACCAGGTTACAAGGAGAGAACACAGATCTGCATTTAGGAAATTATCCTTAATCCCAATAGGAACAGCCTCAAACATTCAGCCTCCGAATTTTTTCATTATTGACTTGGTTAAACATAGGGACAGATCCTGCAAACGTTAGGGATGTTCACTTTGCTGGGAAACAAAAATGTTCATCATTAAATATAAGACTGAAGCAGAAGAACCCAAGCCACTGCACAGGATTGGGGTTCAGGTACAGGAAGCACAACGTTAACAACTTGGTATTGTACTACAACTCCAGTGATTTTTGCATTTATTCTAAAAGGCAAAAATATGTAAGATTTTGTCAACTTTTATTTTAATGGGGGTGAGAAATACTAACTATAAAGGAGGCGAATGAAATGGCCTGCGAGTCCTTATGGGTAACACGAAAATCATCGTTGAAACAATGATTCCCTTAAAATTGAAAGCATCAAGCTTTGCTGAAAAAAATTAGAAATCTTGAATGCAGTGCTCCCTGCTTAGCCCAATTTCCAGTCAATCGAAGGAAGCAAAATACAAAGGGAAAGGTCATATTGACTTAGTATAACAATCTTAATGAATCTTGGCCCTCTGTTCCGCATTTCCAGTGGAAACATGAACTCAGTAGCTCAATCCCTTCCTCTCTGTGCTGCTTCCAGATGCACGGGTAGAGGGAATAGGCTTTTGCTGGGCTTCATCCACAAGCAGCACCGTGTCTCTTTTTAAACAGAGCCTGAAAAACAGCCTCTTTGGTTTTTATCAACAGCATTTACTAAAAGGAGCTGTTGTTGACAAGAAAAGCCACTCATATTTGAATATGAAATATTTCCAGCACTTTAAGTGTGAGGGGAAAGGTAAACAATTAGGGAGTCACAATTGGAAAGGAAGACACAGTGAAGGATTGCTGGAGAGGGAATGTTTCTTTGGTTCCCAAAAGCTTACATCCTGTGCAAGACCGCAGTGTTTTTTCGGCACCATTGTAGCCTAAGTGTGTACTGGTCATAGACCAGCACAAACACAGAACAGAAAAACAAACTTAAATCAAAAGAGAGCTCCCAGATGGATGCAAACAAGCAGCCAGGGGCACACGAGGAAACAGGGTGACATTCTAATAGTTGAGTCCCTGTTTCAGGTAAACAGTGAAAGGCACAGCCACAAAATTTCTTTTTAATTTTATTAAAGCTGCTGCTCCCTCTATCAGCCCCAATCCTGCCATGGTGCCTGGGTGAAATAAACCAGCCTGCTAATAACCCCTGAGCAGCGCTGGCAGCCGAGGACGGAAGTCTAGTGAAAGACAAATGGTTAAAGTTTACTAAGTAGGTACAAAACCACCAAAAACAGGTCTTAAAATGGGAAGTGTCAGGCAAGCCCTTAATAACAAGTAATACTACCGACCCCACCTATAATTACTGCACTCCTCTCCCCACCCTCTGAATGTCATTCGCTCCCATCAATTGCAGGTTTGTCAGAGCACCGGCGGTGCCTTGGCAATGTCTGCACACTGCTTTATGAGAACGCAGGGAAGTTTCTCACCTGAGCTCCTGAGGACCTGCTGTGATATACGTATTAAATAATAGCAGCACAAATAGTAGCAGTCGTAAGAAAACAGGAGGTTCAGCTCTGCCCACACTGAGCCACGCCGATGCTATCGTATCCCCAGTGCAGTCTGAGGCAACCTTGAAAGACTGTGTGCAGAGGGAATAACGTATGGAAAAGAATACATTTACTGTACATCACATAGTCCCCATTAGGAGATTTTTATGATCACATTACTATGTGCTTTGTCTTCAAATGGAGACTTTGCTGGCTTTTCCACCCATAAGCAAGAAAAAAAATATACTTTCTATTATTACTCTCTTGATTCAGATTTCCTCTCCGATGTACAGCTGCTTCCTTTTGGTTCTCAATTCCAACAAAACGTATTATTGCCACCCTTTCTGTAAATATTTCCTTATAATCCTGGAACTAAATGACAGTCAAGGATATTACTATGAGCCTGAGACTGGTATATGCTTAGAAATGTGTAGAGGTGGTTGAATATTTTTGATTAACCATTATTTTACACTTTTACTACCATTTGGGTTAGAGGATTTTTAAAAATTATGTCAGTGCTTACTAACCTGCCTCATATGCACATTTTCAAACTGTTTGCTCTGAGTATTTAGGGGGCTCAATAACTGTACAAATCATAAGGAAACCTCTATGCTTGCTGATTTGATAAGGGGTGTTTTTTAAACATGTGATTTAATATGCAAGAAAGAATAAAAAAATAATAAATGTATGGGATAAAATTTCAAATAAATAAGGGCTTGTGAAACAAATTAGGGAAGATTTTGAGAGACTTGGTGCCTCACTGAACAACCTTCGGTGTATTTGTAATAATATAACTCACAAATCACAGTAAACCCAGTGTGGCGCTTTGATTTGTGAAAATATGCAAGAATACGCTTTTAACTATCTGATCAGCTCTATAGCCAGCCCTCACGCTCTCGAAAGGTCAGAATCTGAAAGGGTTAAGTATTGACTGACAAGAGGATGAAAGGAAAAGCAACAGAATGTAAGTGTATAAAGGTCTTGAGGGACACTCCTAAAAGTCAGTATCAGTTTTTACACTTCTCGCACAGGACCAGATATGAATTTCAGATAATAAATAGATTCAGATGATCTGCACTTTTTAAAAATATGAAACTCATATTTAACCGTGTCCATGCCAAAAGCTTCTCTTTGTTTCTTGCTCACATTTCCATACATCTGAAAATTAACAAACAAACAAACAAAATGCATTTTCCCCTCTTTCTCACCCATTTTCACCTATTTAGAAAAGCACCCCCTCTCCCATCTTTGACCCTGTGATTTGTACAGTCCTCACTGAACCACCCAGCCCAGGAGTTTACAAAACACCACACAGGGGTGAAACTTGCTGCTTACCCAGGAGTGACAATATGTTAGAAACAAATGGGTTTGCAACTAAAAAAAAACCCCAGGGGCTGGCTCTTTCCATCCCAAACGCCGCGGGCAAATGCAATGGGTTGGCAAGTTACAGGAAGAGGGCATGTGCCCCTGCTCCCCAGTCTGGCCACAGCAGAGCCAGCAGGGGTGACGGGGACAGATTATTGTCCTGCTACCGGACCCAACCCAGCGGCCCTGCGGTGGCAGGATGGGAGACTCGCAGGGTGAGGGGGCGACTAGAAAAGGCCCCCAGCAATCAGTGTTCCACTCTCCTTTTTTTAAGGGCCAGGATGTTTTGGGAGGAGAGAGTTTGCTGGCAACCTGATCCTCCTTCCGGTTGTGGACATCTTCAAAGGAGAGGGTGCTGGCAGCTGATGTCTCCCCCTTCTCCTCTTGGGTTTTTTTGCCTGTTCATACTGCAGATCCCTCCCCCGACAGACCTCCTGATCCGATCAGCTCCTTCTTCCTTCCGCAGCACACGCTCAGGTATATCCAAGTCCCTTCGTACTGTGCACCGCACCAGGAGGCCTCACCATGTTGTTCATGTGTGAGAGCGTCTCCACTGCACAGAGCCATTAACCAGCTTCAAAAAAACATAGTCATTTGAGAAGTTGTGTGGCTTCTAAATGGGAGGAGGAACCTGATGGCTGAGAAAGCAATGGCAAACACAGGAACATGGAGAGGGCAAAGGAAGAAGCCTATGAGAAGGAAACAGCTGTCAACCCAGCACTCTCAACTAAGGCTTCCCCAGAGACCACAGCAGCTTTGTCTCTGCCCCACAGCATCTCACACACAGCAGGCCCGTGCACAGGGATAGGTAAACTCGTTGGCAAAGCCCCTTCCCCACTTCTGCTTCTAGAGCTTTGAGTGCCCAGAATGAAGCCCTTTGCCCAACGACATTTTGTGAGCCATCCCTCTGTGCCGAAGGGAATCCAGGGCAAGGAGAGAGAGCCTGACTTGTCCAACCCTATCGAGGGGCAAAAAGAGTGAACCTGGGCCTCAGCCCAAAAGCCTCCAGCCATACAATACCCATGCCCTGGGATGTGGTACAGCCCTCTCTCCGGACTGATGAGTGGCCTGGCTGGAGATGGGCTGCAATGGACCCCCTCCATGAGACGGAGCAGTGTCTCCACGTGCTGCCCCCTCCAGCCTCCTCTGGCCCCATGGACACAGCCAGACAAACGGTTCCCAGCGATGCTGCTGTAGATGGCAATATCTCTTGGAAGGGTTTCAGTCAAACCACACTTCTCTGGCAGCGGGCGCACGCGAGGAGAAAGGTGGGTGGAAGGAAAAGGGCAGAGCCAGCGCAGTAGCAAATATTGACACAAAACAAGAACAAAACATTATTGTAAAACCCACACAACTGAAGGGGTGACTCTGTGGATGAGCACAGCCCAGGAAAGCGCTTCAGACTCATGCATTCATGCTCACATTTCCAGTGCTGAATAATACACTTGCAGAAACAGAACCTGTGTTAACTGCAGGTTGCAGGAGCTGAGATGAGGCAAATTAAAAAAAAATAAATCATTTATAATTATACAGAAGGGCAGATATTACCAGATACAATGAAGGACTAACACAGTCACTCAGTTCGGGTTTTTTTTCTGTTGCTTGGTTGGGTTTTCTTTAAATGTGGGCAGTCCCACTGGCCTTCCTTAATGCTCAACAAGCGCTTTCTGGATTGGGTGCTCAGCGCCTGACAGGATTAGGCCCACACACAACACTCACAATAAAGCTTAATCTTGAGTCACATTAGCCCACAGCAAAAAAACCCCAACAGTCCCTGCTTTGTTGCAGTCATACATGCCACAAATGAGAAGTTGCCAGTCACACTACGTGCATCGTACAGGTTGTCTTACACTAAACCATCTGCTGTTCTCCAGAGCCAGTTATCTGCTGTTCTCCAGAGCCAGATATCTGCTCTCCTCTTCTATCTTTTTGTCCTTTGGTGAGGAGAAAGTGCTTTATAATTGAAAAATAAACAGCTTGTTGTATCTACTCTCTCCCCCTCCCTCTCCCTTCCCCGTCTTAAATTAATCAGATGGTATAATACCTTCAGAAGTATATGCATATCTTTTCTTAAAGAAGCCACCCATGACTCCCACCATGTAATGCTTTGCTGTGCAAAGTCACTGTTCTCCAGCATGTGGGTTTCTCCTGTGCAGGGCCAGGTCCGTTGTAGCTTCTCTACCATTTTTCCTGCTGAATGCCAAATATTTCGCTTGGGAAATTACAAATTTCCAAAAGCACCTGCTAGCAGGAGCAACGGTATGGAGCACTCCACCAGCTGCCTAAGTGATCTGAAAACCCCTTCCTCAGTCCTTTTTTGGCTCTCTGGTTTTGATTTGGATTTTCCTATGTTGGGACATGGTCCTGATAACCCGAGCCAGGCAGGTGCTCGGGTACTTCAGTAGCAAGAACCAGTTAGGTGGAGGAACAAATTACAAACTGTTGATCCAATTCCCCTTCTGAAACCACCTGCCAGCAAAATATGGACACCCTCAGAGTGCATGAATAGCACCCTGCCCCTTGAGAGCATGATACTGAAATACTCGCACCCCACGTTTCTTTAGGGACAGAGCTTAAAGCACCACTCCCCTTTATAGCATCAGCTTTACCTCAGGAGAAAGGAGACACCGGGCTGTGGAAATACCTGCGCAGAAGTTTGCGAAAGCACATTTTCACCCCATGCTTCATATGCAGAAATGCTAGACTACTAACTCACTTGGATGATGACTGGGAGACACATTACCATGAATTATTATGGAGATGAATGCCTCAAATTTAGGAATTCATGTCTCAGTTGTTACTCTGAGAAAATAGCTAGGGACATAGATGGAAGCTGAGTGCAACAAGCAACTTAAAAATCAGATCTTTGGGGTAGACCTGGAGGAGCCGCAGAAACAAAACAAAGATTGATACAAAAGCAACCTTAAAAACGAACCCGTTTTCACCAGCCCGGTGTATACATCTTCGCTGAATTGATTATAGCTTTTCTTCTTCTGGTGAAAGGGATTTGAGACATGCAAATTCTAGTTTAGGGACGGGTTGCGCGACGTCGCGCTCGCTCATGAGTAATCCAGTTGACCTCTCCGGCCGACTCATGTGAGCGAGGGCTCACCGCCGCTCGGGAAGGGAGGGTTGCACAAGCGGTGGGGTTTGTTTCGCTGCACCTCTCTCTACCCACACCACCCTCCCGGGCAGCACCGCCACCGCCCTGCTTCAGCTCAAGGTTTTCATCCAGCTTCTCTGATGGTGACGAAGCCAAACCAGAGAGGAAGAGGGTCCTGTGTGAGGAATGAGTTTGACTAGTTCTGTTAAAATACACATGATACTTCTTTTTTTCTTTTTTTTTTTTTTAAGATCCCGGTAAGAACATTTCAAGGTTACTCCGTGAGAATAATCAATCTTTTAAAATACACAAGTTCTCTAATTACATTTGCAAAGAGGGAAAAAAAAAAAAAAAGAAAAAAGAAAGCAAAAAAAAGCTGTGTAGACTCTGGCAATGAAGAAGCGAGTAAAGCCAGCAAAACCGAGCCCTTCATTTTGCCTGCTCACCAGGTTTTAGACAGATAGGCCTGAGAGCAGGAAAAAAAGGAGAAGGAAAAAAAAAGAGAGAGAAAGAAAAAAGGTACATGGTTAATTCTCACATTATGGTGCCCAAATGAAAAAGAGATCACTTGGCTTCATTTAACTTCCCGGCTTCGTAGTCTGGAGAATGAGTGCTGCAACATGCTACTGGTGCATGCCCGTAAGGTATCTAGGAGCTGCCTCCCATAAATACTGCATTTTCCAGAAACAAACCAGTAAAAAAAAAACCTGCTTAGTTCACTGCATGTTATGCAAGCCAAATTGCAAAGAGATTTTTTTTAATTATTTTTTTTTTCTCTGCAAGGAAGTAAATGGAAGTGCCAACATGTACAAATCTGCATCTGGTACTAATGAGATGTTTACAGCCCCTGCCTTGCCAATTGCACCTATGTAATACCTCCCTGCCTAGTTACCTATAGAGCTCTGTTTAAGAGACAATAGGTGCAAATTAATGTGTAAACAGACATTATCTCTTCAAGCCTGGACATGACTTGAAGCCTCTTTAAATATTTTTAAATGCCACAGCTTTCTGCATGGGTTTTCAAATCCTTTCTTCCACTCTTTGCTGATGGTGGAAATGTTCAGGGGACAGGACGAGATATTTCTAATAACAGGACGTTTCACTCTGCACTTTGTTTTAGCGTGTGGGGGGAATGATAATTGTATTCAGACTTGAAATGGCTTGGGTTACGCAGTTCAGAGCACAAGCACCTGCAGCAAATTAATTTGTTGTAGCACATTTATTATCTCATAGCTTCTATTTAGACTGCAGCTGTTGCTATTATGTTAATAATGTTTGTTATCACCACTGTATACAACAGGTTATGGTAATACAGAAATTTTGGGGCGTGGGGTGTTGGTTTGGGTTGTTTTTTTATTATTATTATTATTATTATTATTATTATTTTATTTCTCAGAAAGAAAAAGATGGGGAGAATATAACACACAAGCACTGATCGGGCATTTAGCCTTCTGTTTATTAGCTGATTTGAAAGAGAATGGGCAAGAGAAATTAGAAAAGAGTAACAATAGACAAAGATGGCGCGTGCAGAATTTGTGAAAGCAAAAAAGAAGAAGAAGAGGTGGAAAAAAAGAAAGAAAGAAAGAAAGAAAGACCGAACACCGCAGTGCTGGGGTGGTGAGTGTTCGGGTGGGGGCGGGGAAAATGCTGCAGTTTTCGTGAAATAATAAGGTGGAAAAAAAGGCATACAAAGAGTAGGTTTTTCATTGTCTGTAAAATATAAACACAGATGAATTCTGTCTTTGGTTTGTTCATGCTTTTCACTCTGCACAGCAGGGATGTTCTTAAGAAGTTGCCCTCTGCGAAATTTCACTAAATGGAAACCGTGGACCCTGCATGATGCGATTATAATCACACCAGCCATTCTCTTTACATAATTTTTTGTTTAAAATCCAGTAATGCTTCTTGTTTTTAAAACATATATCTATATCTATACACGTATCTAAAACGGTGCTGGTTTACGTCCCCCCAGCAAAGTGCAAGCTGAGGCGGTAGCTGGCTGCATCCCATCGCAAATCTCCATGGACTCAAAAACAACATGAAAATTTTTAGCTGACAAGAACATGTCTGCTGCCTGCAGTCCCTGCAATAGCTCACCATGTTGCCTACTAACCAAAAGATCAAAAATTATCGATTTCATGGCGCTGCGTGCTTGGGATAGAAAAGCTACTTTAAAATTTGCATTATTTAAGAAATGAATTAAGAGAAAAGACTCATGTTTTAGAGCACTTTGGAACGTAAAAGTGGCTTTATGTTTTAATCTTATCAATGATTTACTATAATTCTATTATTTTTAGCAGCTGGGGTCTGGAAATGATTTTTTTTTTGCCGATGAATTTAGGATTTTGCCGCAGTATACATCTGCAGTCCCAGAATCCTCTGGTAAGATAATCCCTCCTGCGATGGGGAAACGCCTTTAACCTTTTCGTGAATGAAAAATACGCAACCATTTTGAAATAAAAAAAAGGGGGAAAGAATGATGATTTCTAAGAGCTGGGATGAAATTTACTGTGCATTGAAAGAACAAGGAGAGGAAAGCACACTGTAACCGCCTTGTGGCGTTGGAGTTTCTGGCTCTTGTCTCCATCGCTCCTGCCCTTCCCTCAATGGTGGCCGTAAATACGCCCGGAGCATGGCGTTGCCCACATTTCATGCGGGTGAGAAACCCAGGACCAAGACGTTCAGAAAGACAGCATTTCCTTGCCATTAACTACCAGAAACGCTACAGCTACTACCTTCCTGCTGCAGGCTTTGAGGAAAATTTTGATTGCCGGTCATTGAAATTCATTTGACCAATGGATTCTTAAGATGAGCGGGCTGGCGAGGGGAGCCAAGCCTCTAGATAACAGGGGGTGTTCACAGCTGCTGGGGGGCTTCGGCTGGAAAGGGAAGAGGAAATCTTTTCTGCAGCGTAAGGAAAATCCCAAGCCCTGGTCCGTGCACAGCCTGCGTGGAGATTTGCTCAAATCCAACTCTTACCTCGATACTCTGGCATTTTCAGGCTGCACAGTAATTAAGAGCGAGCGGTCTGACAAGAGAAATCAGGTCTTAACAATTTACTGTCTTAGGTTTTAAGATTACATAGTGGAAGCAATTACTCAGAATAAGGAAATCTGGCCTAAAGCTATTGAAAGAAAAAAGGCAAAATTTATGTACCAACTACCTTTTTAAAGACAGCTTTCTATACAAGGACAGCTATACCTTTACAATATTGACTACTAAAGGGTTACAACTCTGAGAAATCAGGGGTTGCATGCGGAGGGGGGTTGATTAGGGAAGAAGGAGGTCGGTGTCACACCTCTGCGGCTGTTATTGTTTTTGCCTGTGCTTCTGGCTGGTTTTTCTGCCAGGGTACCTGAACACAACCCTTGCAATTGTTTGAAATGAGGAGCACGAGACCCATAATCATTAACAGACAGGCACAGGGAGAAATTTTAAAGCAAAAGTTAAGTGCTGCGGGATACTCAATAATGACACCGTTTTGAAAAGGACCAATATCCTGGATTTCTCTTTATGTGGTCATGCCATAAATTTTGAATATAAAGCCATCTTGGTGTTCGTTTGGATGGCAGTAATTAAAATATATGTATTGGGAGATGCAATGCTTCGTGTTTATCCCGTGCTTAGTACGCCAGCAATCAGATACTCTGATGAGTAATGCCTCAGCTGCTAAATCAGCTGGAGACGTTCTTCCATTTCTGAAACGTACCTGAGACATAAAGTTAAGCTGTTGTAGGCAGTGAATCGAAGAGGGGAACGCTAAGGCACATTGCATGTGTCTCAAACAGGAATGCTGAGGGAGGAAATAACCTCTTTTTTTTTTCTTTAATCAATTTGGTGGCCAATAACAATTTTATTTCTGATGCTTGAAACAACATTTATAGACTGTTCCGATTTACCTCATTCCAACCCGTTAACAAGACGGTTTGATCGGTACATCCTATACTAATTCATTAATAATTTTGTGGGTCTCCCTTTCCTCTAAAATGACCCAGTTACAGACGTGCATAATTTCTTCCGTAATTTTTGAGAAAAGTCAGACCTCACCAGTATTTTGAGCTTGGCTCATCCCCTCTCTCTCTCTCTCTTTGTCCGTAAAGAACAATTACTTTTTTTCACTGAAACTGAGCCTGAGCAGCACAGCTCTTTGCTTTAACACAGCAAAGGTTCTGAAGTGCATTAATAAACTGGAGTTCTGGAGTATGAGGCAGAAGTTACACTGATAGTCCCATATCTGAGAGTGTTAAACAGTGTAAGCATCTCCCCTCTTTTTCCCTTCACTGCTGTGTGAAAGTGAAAATATGTGACTTTTGTAACACACTACGACTGCACTTCACTGGGAGAACATTCCTTTTATTTTTTATTTTAATAGGATCGGAATGATGGACTTTTTTTTGCTGACAAGCAAATATATATTTAGTCAGAGTCTGAAAAAATATCCGTAGTTGATTCTCGAGTATGTTCCTGGAGCATGCACGGTTAGGAGCCAATTATGCATACGATTTTAAGATCCATATGGGAAATCAAAGATTCAGGCCCAGAGCCCTAGATATCTCCGTAATTGGTAATTTTGCTTTGTCCTTATATCACTGCCATGGCTACTCGTGCGTTCCTGTGCTCCTTACAAACACAGCCCAGCGCCAGGATTTCAGAAGGAAAGGTGACCAACTCATTGTACCTTTAGCTGTTTGTTACTTTTAATTGATGGCCTTGCTGCTTTCTACCCTGTTAAAGTTGACTCTCAAAAAGCTCTAAGAATGTGGGGGGAAAACACACACACACACACGAAAAAAAAAAGAAAAAAAAAAAAAAGGGTAACAAAAAGATTTAAATCATTACCTTTTAAAATTGAACCATGAAGCTCTCCTTTGCACTGAGGGTTTCTTACTGCAGGGATACACAATGGACATGTTAGGAGACTGCTTGACCTTTCGAAAAAAATATGTCTGCAGAATACTTGTCTAGCAAACAGCCACCAAAACAAATCTATTAAAGTACCTAAAAGAGCTCTAAAGGAAACTCCTGAAGCTGCATAAACACACTCAGTGCTTCTTGGGGGTGAAAAAAGAAAAGCAGCAGAAGCAGCAGCAGCAGCACGGGACCGTTTGTGAATTTATTAATGAAGCCCCCGCGCTGCGATTTCTGATATAACATCTACTCCTCTGGTTTTGACAGTGGACCATAACACAATGTGTTTTAGAAAAATCAGAAACACACCAAAATGTATTTTAGAAACATTTTTATAATTGAAAGAACAATACAGCAAGTTAATCACATTTCTAACACTTTTAGCTATTAAGATGCTAGTTTTCCTGGGGCAGTTGCTTGTTTGTTTTTTTTTAAAAAAGGTGACATTTTGGAAAATGGCTAGCTACCTAATAGCTAAAAATCACAAAGCTAACACGAACCAAATTTCTATCAGTGACGTGTCTAGATCTGAAAGCATCCTCACCGCTTTGCAGCGAAACAAATACACATCAAAATGACAGCAAACCATGCAAGAGTTAAACAACCCAAAATCAACACCAGTTTAGCATTATGTGCTCAAAGGCCTTATGAATTTTATATATATAAAGTTGTATGTTTTAAACCTGTTTTTAAAAGGGCTAGCTCCAGTTGTCCTCGTCAGGTCAAAAAGAAAAGCGGTGCACAGTTCAGGGGCCAGAAGCAAAGCCACGGACTGTACCCCTCCTGCTCCTGCAAAATCCAGGCTCCAAAAGCCCCATCCCTGCAGACCTCAGGGGGTGGGATGGCACACAAAGGGGCTCTGAAAGGTAGCTGGGACCATGCAATGCATCAAGGGCGTTTGACTGATTCTACTGTTGTTATCAAGTACCCAATGGAATTGCTTATAGTGAATTTGGCAATAATGCCCTATAGAAACAGCACTTTGAACTTATAGAGTACCTTTGATCCAGGGATCTAAAAGGAGGGGTCCATCATTATTACTATTCCCGTTTTACAGAGAGTAAAACCGAGGCAGACCAGATTTTCCCAAGGTTGTAGGGAAAGCAGCTGAGAAAGGGAGGTGGACAAAGAAATTAACTCTTCCCCAAACACCCTCTTCTTTTTTTTCTTTCTTTTTTTTTTCTCCCCCCTAACTCCCAACCCAATCTCCAGGAATACTTTCTCTGACTTATTGTAAATTGGAAACAAACTTCTGGTGTCAAGAAGGGCAAGGTCCTACTGCTCATAGATGCACCAACTCCCTGGGAAGGCAATAAGCATTCACAGCCTGCTAGCCCGGATCCGGCGGGATTGGCTTTGCCAACTCTTGCCGACGGTTGCCCTGGTTCTTGCCCTCCTTTTGGCCAGCATTGTGAAAATGGGCAACTGCCCTAGAAGAAAACAGCACGACAAGGAAAGCTGCATTTCTTGAATCTCCGACTTCAGGGTTGTCCAGGTGGCATTTCATTTCCTTGTAAGGGGGGACCTGAGGTTGCCCACCGCACAGGGAGGCTGGCGGGTGGAGAGTTGCTATATGCCCTGCGACAGCAGCATAGAAGAGGGGGGAAACAAGGGGTTTTCTTTTTATCCCCACTCTCTTCCCAGAGCTATTTTAGTAGTGACAGCTAGCTCACAGACTCAGGACACCTCCCCTACACTTGTCCCGCTGGGCTGTGGACCCCTGCCGCCCGTGCCAGGTCTACCCGCGAGGGCACCCTTTGTGTGCAGCAAGCCACGTTTATTATTTTTATATTTTTTTTTGTCCCCCCCCCCCCTCAGGGAGAAATCCCCGATTTTGAAAAGCACCGATTTAAAAAAAAAAAAAAAACCACCAAAAAAACCCCAAAACAAAATCCAAAAAGCAGTTGACGTGAAAATCAAGCAGCACCGCAGAAGAGACACATCGAGTCTAACACTACACATGGCTGAATAAATCAACGCGGGGGGGGGGGGGGGGGGGGGGAAACCACCTTTAATTTCCCGAGTAGGAACTCAGCACCCGTTTAAAATAGTATTATCAGTGGAAAACCAAGTGGCCCCTCTGTGAACCGCACATCTCCCCACTGCCAGGACCACGGGGGCCGGCGGGGAAGGAGAGGCTGCGCAGAGCCCTCCGGCAGCGGGCCGAGAGCCCGGCCCCCAGCACCCGCTAGCGCCGAAGCACACTTAGCCGGGGCTGGGGGGAGAAAACAATAAAATCCCTCTTCCACTATCACCGGCGTTTTACACACACGCGTTGGGATATACGGTTGTCGTTTCGCGTAGAGGGGGTGCGTGTGAGGGACTTTCTTTCCTTCTTTTCTTTCTTTTCCCCGGTGTGTTAAACACGCTTTGCCCGTGCAAGACGGCACAGGCCAACGAGTCCGTCGAGCACCTCCCCGTGCTAGCCCCTGCACGCCACAGACAGCGGCGGCCACAGACGAGCCCTCACAAGGCTCCCACACGCCGCCGAAAAGCCTTGTGCAACTCCGGACGTTTCCCTGTTTTCCCCACCGACGGGCGGGCGCGGAGGAGGTGCGGGGCGTGTGGGGGGGGCGTGTGGGGAAGCTCGCTTCTGCCCCATCAAAAGAAGTAAAATAATAAAACAAAATAACAATAATAACGAAAAATTGCATAACGAGATACTTTCTTTGGCAACTGCTTCCTGACAAATATTTACAAGCGCGTTTCCGCCGACGTGAGCGGGCCCCGCCGCCACCTTCCCCG